>JAWPHD010007167.1:0-133059 GCA_037043455.1 Cyrtodaria siliqua
CTTCTATAGATATATGACAGCAATGCGTATGTAACTGTGTTTAATTGCCTCTTCTATAGATATATGACAGCAATGCGTATGCAACTGTGTTTAATCGCCTCTTCTATAGATATATGACAGCAATGCGTATGCAACTATGTTTAATCGCCTCTTCTATAGATATATGACAGCAATGCGTATGCAACTATGTTTAATTGCCTCTTCTATAGATATATGACAGCAATGCGTATGTAACTATGTTTAATCGCCTCTTCGATAGATATATGACAGCAATGCGTATGTAACAATGTTTAATCGCCTCTTCGATAGATATATGACAGCAATGCGTATGTAACTATGTTTAATCGCCTCTTCTATAGATATATGACAGCAATGCGTATGTAACTATGTTTAATCGCCTCTTCTATAGATATATGACAGCAATGCGTATGTAACTATGTTAAATCGCCTCTTCTATAGATATATGACAGAAATGCGTATGTAACTATGTTTAATCGCCTCTTCTATAGATATATGACAGCAATGCGTATGTAACTATGTGTTTAATCGCCTCTTCTATAGATATATGACAGCAATGCGTATGTAACTATGTTTAATTGCCTCTTCTATATATATATGACAGCAATGCGTATGTAACTATGTTTAATCGCCTCTTCTATAGATATATGACAGCAATGCGTATGTAACTATGTTTAATCGCCTCTGTTTAATCGCCTCTTCTATAGATATATGACAGCAATGCGTATGCAACTGTGTTTAATCGCCTCTTCTATAGATATATGACAGCAATGCGTATGCAACTATGTTTAATCGCCTCTTCTATAGACATATGACAGCAATGCGTATGCAACTATGTTTAATCGCCTCTTCTATAGATATATGACAGCAATGCGTATGCAACTATGTTTAATCGCCTCTTCTATAGATATATGACAGCAATGCGTATGCAACTATGTTTAATCGCCTCTTCTATAGATATATGACAGCAATGCGTATGCAACTATGTTTAATCGCCTCTTCTATAGATATATGACAGCAATGCGTATGCAACTATGTTTAATCGCCTCTTCTATAGATATATGACAGCAATGCGTATGCAACTATGTTTAATCGCCTCTTCTATAGATATATGACAGCAATGCGTATGTAACTATGTTTAATCGCCTCTTCTATAGATATATGACAGCAATGCGTATGTAACTATGTTTAATCGCCTCTTCTATAGATATATGACAGCAATGCGTATGTAACTATGTTTAATCGCCTCTTCTATAGATATATGACAGCAATGCGTATGTAACTATGTTTAATCGCCTCTTCTATAGATATATGATAGCAATGCGTATGTAACTATGTTTAATCGCCTCTTCTATAGATATATGACAGCAATGCGTATGTAACTATGTTTAATCGCCTCTTCTATAGATATATGACAGCAATGCGTATGTAACTATGTTTAATCGCCTCTTCTATAGATATATGACAGCAATGCGTATGCAACTATGTTTAATCGCCTCTTCTATAGATATATGACAGCAATGCGTATGTAACTATGTTCAATCGCCTCTTCTATAGATATATGACAGCAATGCGTATGTAACTATGTTTAATCGCCTCTTCTATAGATATATGACAGCAATGCGTATGCAACTATGTTTAATCGCCTCTTCTATAGATATATGACAGCAATGCGTTTGCAACTATGTTTAATCGCCTCTTCTATAGATATATGACAGCAATGCGTATGCAACTATGTTTAATCGCCTCTTCTATAGATATATGACAGCAATGCGTATGCAACTATGTTTAATCGCCTCTTCTATAGATATATGACAGCAATGCGTATGCAATTATGTTTAATTGCCACTTCTATAGATATATGACAGCAATGCGTATGCAACTATGTTTAATTGCCTCTTCTATAGATATATGACAGCAATGCGTATGTAATTATGTTAAATCGCCTCTTCTATAGATATATGACAGCAATGCGTATGTAACTATGTTTAATTGCCTCTTCTATAGATATATGACAGCAATGCGTATGCAACTATGTTTAATTGCCTCTTCTATAGATATATGACAGCAATGCGTATGCAACTATGTTTAATTGCCTCTTCTATAGATAAATGACAGCAATGCGTATGTAACTATGTTTAATCGCCTCTTCTATAGATATATGACAGCAATGCGTATGTAACTATGTTTAATCGCCTCTTCTATAGATATATGACAGCAATGCGTATGTAACTATGTTTAATCGCCTCTTCTATAGATATATGACAGCAATGCGTATGTAACTATGTTTAATCGCCTCTTCTATAGATATATGACAGCAATGCGTATGTAACTATGTTTAATCGCCTCTTCTATAGATATATGACAGCAATGCGTATGTAACTATGTTTAATCGCCTCTTCTATAGATATATGACAGCAATGCGTATGCAACTATGTTTAATCGCCTCTTCTATAGATATATGACAGCAATGCGTATGCAACTATGTTCAATCGCCTCTTCTATAGATATATGACAGCAATGCGTATGCAACTATGTTCAATCGCCTCTTCTATAGATATATGACAGCAATGCGTATGCAACTATGTTCAATCGCCTCTTCTATAGATATATGACAGCAATGCGTATGTAACTATGTTTAATCGCCTCTTCTATAGATATATGACAGCAATGCGTATGTAACTATGTTTAATCGCCTCTTCTATAGATATATGACAGCAATGCGTATGTAACTATGTTTAATCGCCTCTTCTATAGATATATGACAGCAATGCGTATGTAACTATGTTTAATCGCCTCTTCTATAGATATATGACAGCAATGCGTATGCAACTATGTTTAATCGCCTCTTCTATAGATATATGACAGCAATGCGTATGTAACTATGTTTAATCGCCTCTTCTATAGATATATGACAGCAATGCGTATGCAACTATGTTTAATCGCCTCTTCTATAGATATATGACAGCAATGCGTATGTAATTATGTTTAATCGCCTCTTCTATAGATATATGACAGCAATGCGTATGTAATTATGTTAAATCGCCTCTTCTATAGATATATGACAGTAATGCGTATGTAACTATGTTTAATTGCCTCTTCTATAGATATATGTGTCACAGGATGACCTTAGTGGTTGGGCTAACTCAGGAAAGAATCAATGACGGTGAATGCATTTACATAAGTTTAATGCAACTTTTAAAATATGTTTAATATATATACAATTATCTAAAAAAACAAGCGAATACACAAATGAACTATGAAAAGAATGTTCTCCTGAACGTTTAAGACGTTCTTAGTATTGTTATAAATACTGAATGTCTAAGACACTAAAGTGTTGTTAAAGCTATAACAATGTTGATCTAGCGCGATGACTGTGATGCGCGAGAGCTCATGAAGATGATGATGCGCGAATTCAATGGATGATTGTCATCAAATGCCTTCTGTAAGGGTTGATGACGCGATGCAATGATAGTTAATCTCCACTGAGATTGTGAATGATATTCCTCCAGTGAGGACTGGTAACGGGCCCACCTTGTGTCCCGGGGGTTGTCGTTAGTAAAACCTGGCTGCGCAGGTACGGGGACCGTCTCCACCGCTTGTAACGTTAGTCGTGGAAGCTTAGCTCCACTTCTGGATATCCAAACCTAGATGGCTTACTCCAACCCTGGATGGCTTATATCCTGGATGGCTTATATCCTGGATCCTTATATCCTGGATGGCTTATATCCTGGATGGCTTATATCCTGGATCCTTATATCCTGGATGGCTTATATCCTGGATGGCTTATATCCTGGATCCTTATATCCTGGATGGCTTATATCCTGGATGGCTTAGGCTGTAATTATACATACGTTTTAGATGTCGGTTGACAAACATAACAATCTTGTATAATTATCATTACCCAAACAAATCATTATTCAATCAATATATGCAAGCTGTACTAATGAGGAGTAGCAATGTATACATATTCTACAACGCCATATGTACGCTATGTACGTCGCTGTTAATCAATGCCCCTAATACATGTAATATAAACATGATCAAATTACTCATATATTACACTCACTGAGTTATGCATGCACGCATTTATTCTGGTCACTCATCTCATTGTTAACTAATGTTGACAATCGTGTATTACAATCACCGAGTTATACGCCAACGTTAACTAATGCACCTAATATCCACTGTTATCAAATTAATATTGTTTTACAATTAATGATCAATTACAATAATTACATCTAATAAAGTAACTTCAAAATCATATGCTAGTCTAAAGTTATGTTTGAGAAACATCAATGCTAACCGGATGTCGTAACCGCCAAACAAGATGGCGCCGCCCACTGAATACAAATATACGATAAAAGTTTGATAAAACTACTAACCACATGTTGCCTGTGAAATTTGCCGTCCAATCTCTGTTCCAACAAAGTACTATCGATTATCCCGGCGATAGCTAGAAGACAATGGCATTTATAGCAAACATTACGCCCAAATCATTATTTCCCCCGTTCAGTCCGTGACAAACGTGGCTAAATCTACAGTATTGAATCAACACGAGAGGCCCCTTATACAATTTTGCCGTTTAAGGAGAATATACCTATACGTTTACATGCATTAGCACAAAACTAAACTTATGACACGGCCTCTCTGGCGGCCACTTAAAATGTGCACGCTTTTACGTGTTACATGAATAGATCATGAATATTGTGAAATTGTTTCAACTCGAACAATAGATTTTGGGTGTAACCGATACAAGAGCTATATACGACCAGTACGCTCTACCCGTGACATTTTGTGACAATATGACAGCAATGCGTATGCAACTATGTTTAATTGCCTCTTCTATAGATATATGACAGCAATGCGTATGCAACTATGTTTAATCGCCTCTTCTATAGATATATGACAGCAATGCGTATGCAACTATGTTTAATCGCCTCTTCTATAGATATATGACAGCAATGCGTATGTAACTATGTTTAATCGCCTCTTCTATAGATATATGACAGCAATGCGTATGTAACTATGTTTAATCGCCTCCTCTATAGATATATGACAGCAATGCGTATGTAACTATGTTTAATCGCCTCCTCTATAGATATATGACAGCAATGCGTATGTAACTATGTTTAATCGCCTCTTCTATAGATATATGACAGCAATGCGTATGTAACTATGTTTAATCGCCTCTTCTATAGATATATGACAGCAATGCGTATGTAACTATGTTTAATCGCCTCTTCTATAGATATATGACAGCAATGCGTATGCAACTATGTTTAATCGCCTCTTCTATAGATATATGACAGCAATGCGTATGCAACTATGTTTAATCGCCTCTTCTATAGATATATGACAGCAATGCGTATGCAACTATGTTTAATCGCCTCTTCTATAGATATATGACAGCAATGCGTATGCAACTATGTTTAATCGCCTCTTCTATAGATATATGACAGCAATGCGTATGCAACTATGTTTAATCGCCTCTTCTATAGATATATGACAGCAATGCGTATGCAACTATGTTTAATCGCCTCTTCTATAGATATATGACAGCAATGCGTATGCAACTATGTTTAATCGCCTCTTCTATAGATATATGACAGCAATGCGTATGCAACTATGTTTAATCGCCTCTTCTAAAGATATATGACAGCAATGCGTATGCAACTATGTTTAATCGCCTCTTCTATAGATATATGACAGCAATGCGTATGCAACTATGTTTAATCGCCTCTTCTATAGATATATGACAGCAATGCGTATGTAACTATGTTTAATCGCCTCTTCTATAGATATATGACAGCAATGCGTATGCAACTATGTTTAATCGCCTCTTCTATAGATATATGACAGCAATGCGTATGTAACATATGTTTAATCGCCTCTTCTATAGATATATGACAGCAATGCGTATGTAACTATGTTTAATCGCCTCTTCTATAGATATATGACAGCAATGGGTATGTAACTATGTTTAATCGCCTCTTCTATAGATATATGACAGCAATGCGTACGTAACTATGTTTAATCGCCTCTTCTATAGATATATGACAGCAATGCGTATGTAACTATGTTTAATCGCCTCTTCTATAGATATATGACAGCAATGCGTATGTAACTATGTTTAATCGCCTCTTCTATAGATATATGACAGCAATGCGTATGTAACTATGTTTAATCGCCTATTCTATAGATATATGACAGCAATGCGTATGTAACTATGTTTAATCGCCTCTTCTATAGATATATGACAGCAATGCGTATGTAACTATGTTTAATCGCCTCTTCTATAGATATATGACAGCAATGCGTATGCAACTATGTTTAATCGCCTCTTCTATAGATATATGACAGCAATGCGTATGTAACTATGTTTAATCGCCTCTTCTATAGATATATGACAGCAATGCGTATGCAATTATGTTTAATTGCCTCTTCTATAGATATATGACAGCAATGCGTATGCGACTATGTTTAATTGCCTCTTCTATAGATATATGACAGCAATGCGTATGTAATTATGTTAAATCGCCTCTTCTATAGATATATGACAGCAATGCGTATGCAACTATGTTTAATTGGCTCTTCTATAGATATATGACAGCAATGCGTATGCAACTATGTTTAATTGCCTCTTCTATAGATATATGACAGCAATGCGTATGTAACTATGTTTAATTGCCTCTTCTATAGATATATGACAGCAATGCGTATGCAACTATGTTTAATCGCCTCTTCTATAGATATATGACAGCAATGCGTATGTAACTATGTTTAATCGCCTCTTCTATAGATATATGACAGCAATGCGTATGTAACTATGTTTAATCGCCTCTTCTATAGATATATGACAGCAATGCGTATGTAACTATGTTTAATCGCCTCTTCTATAGATATATGACAGCAATGCGTATGTAATTATGTTAAATCGCCTCTTCTATAGATATATGACAGCAATGCGTATGCAACTATGTTTAATTGCCTCTTCTATAGATATATGACAGCAATGCGTATGTAACTATGTTTAATCGCCTCTTCTATAGATATATGACAGCAATGCGTATGTAACTATGTTTAATCGCCTCTTCTATAGATATATGACAGCAATGCGTATGTAACTATGTTTAATCGCCTCTTCTATAGATATATGACAGCAATGCGTATGTAACTATGTTTAATCGCCTCTTCTATAGATATATGACAGCAATGCGTATGTAACTATGTTTAATCGCCTCTTCTATAGATATATGACAGCAATGCAGTTTAAGAACCTTTATTTAGAAGCAACAAGAGAATATTATTATTATCTTGCAGGTTTTGGTATAATGCCACCTAAGCTAGTTCAGTCTCCTCTCGATAAGTGTTTAACCGTTAGCATTTGTTTGCTCGGGGGTTAACACAGCATAATAACCTTGACCTGTATTATACAGTACTGAAGAAAAATATTGACATATAATATACATAATTGGGAATAAAAGCTTTGATTTGAAATATATAGTACTGAATACACAGTACGGCAGAACAGATTGGCCTGTAATACATAATACAAGAACAAAGTTGGCATGTAATATACAGTACTGAAGAACAAAATTGGCCTGTAATATACAGTACTCAAGAACAACATTGACCTGTAATACACAGTACTGAAAAACAACATTGTCCTGTAATACACAGTACTGAAGAACAACATTGGCCAGTCATACATAATACTCAAGAACAACATTGACCTGTAATACACAGTACTGAAAAACAACATTGGCCTGTCATACACAGTACTCAAGAACAACATTGACCTGTAATACACAGTACTGAAGAACAACATGGACCTGTAATACACAGTACTGAAAAACAAAATTGGCCTGTAATATACAATACTCAAGAACAACATTGACCTGTAATACACAGTACTGAAAAACAAAATTGGCCTGTAATATACAGTACTCAAGAACAACATTGGCCTATCATACACAGTACTCAAGAACAACATTGACCTGTAATACACAGTACTGAAGAACAACATGGACCTGGAATACACAGTACTGAAAAACAACATTGGCCTGTAATATACAATACTCAAGAACAACATTGACCTGTATTACACAGTACTGAAAAACAACATTGGCCTGTCATACACAGTACTCAAGAACAACATTGACCTGTAATACACAGTACTGAATAACAACATTAGCCTGTAATACACAGTACTGAAGAACAACATTGGCCAGTCATACATAATACTCAAGAACAACATTGACCTGTAATACACAGTACTGAAAAACAACATTGGCCTGTCATACACAGTAATCAAGAACAACATTAGCCTGTAATACACAGTACTGAAGACAATATTGGCCTGTAATATACAATACTCAAGAACAACATTGACCTGTAATACACAGTACTGAAAAACAACATTGACCTGAAATATACAGTACTCAAGAACAACATTGACCTGTAATACACAGTACTGAAAAACAACATTGGCCTGTAATACACAGTACTCAAGAACAACATTGACCTGTAATACACAGTACTAAGAACAACATTCACCTGTAATACACAGTACTGAAGAACAACATTGGCCTGTAATACACAGTACTCGAGAACAACATTCACCTGTAATACACAGTACTGAAAAACAACATTGGCCTGTAATACACAGTACTCAAGAACAACATTGACCTGTAATACACAGTACTAAGAACAACATTAACCTGTAATACACAGTACTGAAGAACAACATTGACCTGTAATACACAGTACTCAATAACAACATTGGCCTGTAATATACAGTATTGAAGAACAACATTGGCCTGTAATACACAGTACTCAATAACAACATTGGCCTGTAATACACAGTACTCAATAACAACATTGACCTGTAATACACAGTACTCAATAACAACATTGGCCTGTGATATGCAGTACTGAAGAGCAACATTGACCTGTAATATACAGTATTGAAGAACAACATTGACCTGTAATATACAGTATTGAAGAACAACATTGGCCTGTAATACACAGTACTCAATAACAACATTGGCCTGTAATACACAGTACTCAATAACAACATTGACCTGTAATACACAGTACTCAATAACAACATTGGCCTGTGATATGCAGTACTGAAGAGCAACGTTGACCTGTAATATGCAGTACTGAAGAACAACATTGACCTGTAATACACAGTACTGAAGAACAACATTGGCCTGTAATACACAGTACTGACGAACAACATTGATCTGTAATATACAGTACTGACGAACTGTAATACACAGTACTGAAGAACAACATTGACCTGGAATACACAGTACTGAAGAACAACATTGACCTGGAATACACAACACAGTACTGAAGAACAACATTGACCTGGAATACACAGTACTGAAGAACAACATTGACCTGGAATACACAGTACTGAAGAACAACATTGACCTGGAATACACAGTACGAACAACATTGACCTGGAATACACAGTACTGAAGAACAACATTGACCTGTAATATACAGTACTGTAGAACAACCTATCGATTTTTGAGCGAGATTTTACCCAGTTTGTGACTCTAAACATCTCAGATACCAAAGCACGAGACATCGATGATACTTTAGGTCTCAACACTCTTAATATTTATGACAGTTATTAATAGTTAACACATAAAAGGCTACAAAACCTACGAAATGAGGATCCAAACATTTCTTAAAAAGTCCCCCGGAGGCGTTGACGACGTTGTTTTATAGACTCAATTTTCTCATTTTACTGTGATGACATTAGGGAAAAAGTGAGGTATTGAATACTAAACTGAAGCAAATGTAGAGGTTTTATTTTGTAGTTGGTCCTCTAGATGACCTCCAGTCCCTTTGTTGAATAACAGCAGATCAACACAGTATGGCATATTTGTGTGTTTCTTTGGGGTCTCACACCTCTATTATCTCCCCTGAAAATTCACGGACCTAGAGACAAAAGGAAAACAGAAAATAAATCTATTATTTTTCTCAATTTTAGGCAATTTTTAGTTTGAAAAATAGGTCTTTCTTTGCTTTAGCATACATCTACAGTGTGAAAGACAGATGATACAGAAAATCCCATGTTGATATGAGGTTTCATTCAAATATTCAGCTGGCTAGTGTATGAATTGTGTATTTTCCATAGGGGTCACGTCACATAAACATGAGCGAGAAAAAACCCCAACCTGGCTAACTTATGTATTTTATTGTTTTAAATTACTGGTCTTGGCTATACTGACGATATTAATCCAACAACAATGTCTGCTGGCCTGCTTTGAAGCTCAGATGTTGGAAAAGGCTATACAGTAACCCTATGGGACAATTAATTGAGGTTGAGACCTTGGGGGTTAACGTCATTTGTGCACTAAACTATGTTCCATCATATGCACGATTCTTGGACCATTAGTGTTAAATAAATTTTTTGGTTGGAAAAACTAGGCGACTTCGGTAGTGTTTGTTGAATAAATCATTATTAATTTATGATGTATGCTTCAAGGCTCTCAAATTCTTGTTTTGTGCTCCTAGTATTTTGTATTTGAATTATCATATCTATGATTAAGCAAAGATAAAAACATAAGAGTCGTCAGTTTTTTCAGACAAAACATTTTCATAAACAATAATTTAACAGAAGTTTACATGCGACTTAACGATAAGATATTATAGCTCTATAAAAGGCGCGTGGGCGTATACCAATGGGAGTTTTTTTCCGCTTGATTTACTACCAAATTTAAGCTTGTGAAACATGGCCTTATACCCGTATATAAGGAGAGAAACATGTACAGGACTTCATTTTTTATCCAACGTTCGTTGTAGCAACATAGATATAAACAAACTGTATTGAAAATAGTTAACTCAACTCGGGATTCGAACTCGAGACCTCCAAATTAACAATCCGCATACATGCCTATTAGCCCAAAGAGACAAATGAATTCCAACATTTCATTTTAACTATCTATTAGTTTAATAATGGGTTTTGGGTTATTTCTCAATGTTAATTTAGCAAAAACTAGGCAGTATATTTTCACCATATACCTCTATACTATTCTAATGTTGGAATTTGTAATCTTTATATATATTTGTGACCTTTTATTTCGGAAGGTCTTTGGTGTACGTATGCCCTTAGAAACGCATTGCATCACACACATACAAGGTGAACAAAGGATAAACTCTACAATGCTAACAGTATATCGATAACAAATAAGCTGTTTATCAACTGACTAGCTTAGCGCAGTGATTGTCAATTCGAAAGTCATGGGTTCGAAATAGGCTATAGTTTTCAGTGAATGGGTGTGTATTTTTGATGTTATTTATCAGTGAATGAGTGTGTATTTTCAATGTTATTTTTCAGTGAATGGGCGTGTATTTTGATGTTACTTTGTCGTGTTCCAGCCGTGTTTCACGAGCTTGACGTTGGTAGTAAACCAAGCATTAAACTGCTGCCATTTGCTTTTGATACACGCCCAGTAGCCTTACATATAGCTATAGTAGCTTTAAGGCATAAGATACTGAAACATATTACGAGAGTTTTCATTATTTGGATTGAGTCACACCAGAACGCCTCTGAACTACCTTTCTCTAGATATATGAAATGAGGTTTAAAAATCCATTTAACATTTCAAGGTTATATTGGGATAGCAACCTCAGAAGGAGATGAGTCGTCCAGCAGATATACGTCCGCCAGAAAATTACCCCGTATGTGGCAGAGGTCTGTAGCTCTAAAGCGCAAGACATTATCCACTGAGTAACAGAGATTACGCTAATCAGGATTTGGTTTGAAAATATATTCTTAAAGAGACACTGGCAATCTTAAACATATATTGTTCGTTACAATGAGTACTTTAATGTATTTATTATATGCTGTGGCGTGGATACATTAACTAATCTATATATACAAAATAAAGATAATTGTATTTCCACCCGAACACAATGTTATTATTCTACGATACGTTTCATTACATACATGATGTATTATTATCAATCAGTAATGCATGGATGCCAACATGACTTATTATCAATCAGTAATGCATGGATGCCAACATGACTTATTATCAATCAGTAATGCATGGATGCCAACATGACTTATTAGAAATCAGTAATGCATGGATGCCAACATGACTTATTAGAAATAAGTAATGCATGGATGCCAACATGATTTATTATCAATCAGTAATGCATGGATGCCAACATGACTTATTATCAATCAGTAATGCATGGATGCCAACATGACTTATTAGAAACTATTCTAAATATAAAATTGCTGGACAGTGCAAAAATTTCGATGTGTTTCTTTAATAATGATGTTGACGACCCAGCGAACTATTAATGCATCTGAAAAAAAAGGTATTTGATAGTATTTTATTTAACTCGTTACAATCGATGTGAAATAAGTTTAAACTAAACTAACTTCATTCATGCACATATAAACATCACTGCACTTCTGTATCTCTCAGCATAGACTGGCAACTCTGGATCGGTCCTGGAAATGATAGTAATCATTGTCTCATTGTAAATGCAACATCTATGTGTAATACCCTTGATGGAATATGACTCTTTGTTTGGCAATACATTAAATATATCTTTTTTTCTTTTGGACTTGATCATGAGTTGATTCTTGCTTGTAGTTGAAGATTTATTAATTGTTCAAAGAACAAGAGGCTGCAGTCTGAGAGACTCATCCCCCGCCGTTTTATTTTTCCCCATGCATGACACTGGATTTTTGAAAATATGTGTTGGGTGCCACATTGTCTTGATGTCAAAATGCCTTGATGCATCTAAGATATATGTATGAGCCTTACTTCTTTAAGCATGTCACGGGCATCTTTGTAAGGATAGGGATGGCAATGTTATGAAATAAATAAATAGCAGAGTGAATTCAATGTTTTCGATCGGAATTTGAATGTCACACTAGTAAACATTGATAACGTCAAGTCCTAAAAACGTGGTCTACTCTATTAATACGTGTCTTTACACCAATCAAAGCAGGCAATAGTTACAACCACCCATTCGAAATAAAGTAAGAAAACAAATGTATTGAGAATGTATTACCAATATCTGTATATCAATCAGCGATCCCCAAAGATCGTAATGAATAACAGTTCAGTTCAAACAAAGTCCCGGGATTAAAATAGCCCGGCCCACGGGATCCAGCATTAGTTAATAGAGATTTCACATGTTTTACATACATTTAAACAAGGAAAACATCTTGAAAACAAATCTTCTCTGAAACCACATGACATAGACTACTCTCGTAAGTTGTTAGAACTATAAATATTCATGAATCAGATACAGTGTCTCTATATTATTGAAATTGCTTTATAGATAGGCGTTTTAAAACTAATAGCTTATAATGGATCATGTTTCTACAAAAGGAATATTAAAACAGCAATGGTTATTACTCCGCAATGCCATAAATAATGCAGACAAATGTACTGCGCTGTAACTGTCTAGCTTTACATTTTATCAAACAATGGTTTGACAGTTTACGCCTAAAACAGATAAAACAGGCTGTCTCCCGTGTCTCATTCCAAGCAATGCATATTCTACATTTTAGCCTTCTGTCTACTGGTTATACAGTTACAACAAATGCAAAACGTGCATTGTGAATATTCCATGTATTTCATCAAATAGCAAGAGTTGTTGCCAATACTTTACTGACCAAACGTTTTTTAACACATAATTTGATATCTAGAAATTCAATGATCGAATCCCATAGCATTTAGCATTTATAACATTACCCTTATTGTTTTGTTCTCTTGTTGCTCTGACTTCTGAAATATCACGGAGTACTTGCATTGTGACTTTCTAGGTTAATTTCTTTTAATATCAACATTATCATCAGTGCGTAATACTTATATTGCCTAGTAATCATGGTAATACTGCCTAGTGTGTTAGAGGATACAGCCTGTCAGTGATACAGCCTGTCAGTGATTTTTTTATTTACCCTGTCCCTTGTTATTGGAGTGACAATAGAGTGAGGTTTGATGCACCTAGAACCTATGTTAACTCCCTCCCCACACACCAGCGGCATCTACTCCCAACTAAATTCCATTTTGTTTATTTCACCCATTGTTTTTCGCTTAGGGCAAACGATTTTCTTAGAAACTGGGATCCTACGCCGCTGGCCATATAATGGTATGAACATAACTCTCCGTTCACCGTCCTATGCATACCATCTTCGGGATGGCTAATATGTTCGTACTGTTGACGTTCTAAATATTGAATTCTGCTCAACCCGGGGTTAGAGTGCGTGAACGGTAACAAGATGAACGGTAACAAGAACTACCGTTCATGAACAGTCTCAATAAAAGCGAGGCTGCAATATTTTTTGTATTGATCGTGTTCGGCGATTTCCAAATTTCTCATTTCATACTCTTTTGATAATATAGAACTTCTGAGCAAAACCTGCCGAAATATGCTCAGAATTCGTTTAAAGCAAACGAAAACGCCGTTCGGCTAGACAGACTGCCGATGGGTGGACGGACACACGGACGAACGGGACCGACCATAGTATATCCGCCTTTTCTTCGAAAGGCTCGAATATAATACACTACGGATCTGTAGTTGGACCGTTTGTTTATAGCCGCCACACAACACTAAACAAACGTTAGTGTGCATATCCAAAAACACAGAAAAATAACAAATACAGAAAAGAGAGAAAAGTAGCAGACTCGCTTTTACTGAGTCTGTTTTGCAGATGTTATATACAGTAAGACTTTTTTTAGCACTATTCTTTTGGCAGTAATTATATAATTGAACAATTAAATAAGAAATAAATTTGTCGTTCAGTAAATGATGCAATCGGTATTGAAACATCATTTCAGTTGTACTGTATTTCTATAGTTCGAGTCTGTTTCTTCCTAGAACGATGTTGATCAGCATGTTTTTGTGTTTAACTAGCAAGACAAACAGGCATTTGAAAGCTTAAGCCCCGGCAACATATGCAAATGTATTGAACTACAAGTTATTACAACATTAGTTACAGTTCTCTCCATTGTGGCTGAACAAGTGTACGTGATTATCGGTTTGAAATTGTAACGGTACATTTAATATGAACTTGATAGGGAAAAACGAAGAAGAAAAAAAGAAAATCCTTCACATACGATCATCACTAAATAAAGATTCACTTTAACAGACGTCTTGTTATTTAAACACATCCATCAAACTTTAAAAATTAAACTCTGCCGTGCCATTCTACCCCCCACGCAATCTCCACCGAAATAACACCCCATATCCCCGTTCAGGCTGATAGAAACATAGCGACAGTTGATATACAGTATATAGATACACAGTTAAGGATTTTGGAATTGTGTAGTGTTTTTAATACTTTTTTGAACTTGAGTAAATATAATATGGTTTTCCTCGTCCGTTAGTTGGTCGCTGCCGTATACAAGTTTGCGAGGACTTAAAGGGTGAAACATACGAGGGTATAACAAATAATTGCCGTCTTTCATTTCTGAAAATTGCACATCTAAACAAATAATGCTCAACATCTTCAACACCATCACCACATATACAATTGGGATTATCCCTGAAATGATTAAGATAGAGATCAGCGTTTAAATTTTTGCAATTGTTTCGCAAATGAGCATGTAGAAATGAAAGGTATCTATCACCCAATATGTAGTATTGGGGTACTACCATGGTTTAAAGTAATTTTTAAGTCAAGTTTTTAAACTCAAAAGTGATGGTGCTTCGCGAATGTTAATATCAAGTTCGTTCCAATGTTTTAGAGATGACGGTAAGACTGATCTCGAAAACTATTCTGTTCTTCTAGGTAAAGTAACGAAGTTGGAACTGTTTCTTAAGTTATAAGGTTTCGATTCTGAAATAGTTGCGGGGAATATTTCATTTAAGTAACCTGGTAAATCTCCATTTTTAAACTTATAGGTAAATATCAACTTTTGGATGTGTCTTCTATCGGACAGAGAGACCCAACCAATTTCAGTTAACATTGTTTATATAGAGACAGAACGAGTCAGACCAGTAACTATTCGCATGGCTTCATATTGTATTTTTTTCTAAATTATCTTTTGCATAATTCGTACAACTATCCTATACTATAGCCGCGTATTCTAAAATAGGGCGAAGGTAAGATTTTATATTTGATTAAGCGATTGACGTTTTAATTTAAAGTTCATTAATTTCATTGAACCTAGTAACTTAGACGCAGATGTTACAATATTTGCAATATGTTGATGCGAGGACGCATCGTGACTAAGGGTTACTCCTAGATGTTTATGATGGTCAACAAAGTTAAGTTGAATATTTTCAAATATCAAAGACGGACGGTTTCTGTTTGCACGTGAAAAGAACATGACTTCAGTTTTAGATGGATTAAATTTTACTAGCCATTGCTTTGACCAATTCGATATGTTACACTGGTCGTCATTAAATGTAGTTTCCATATAATCTATGTCGGATGTAGATACCGCAATAAAACTGTCATCATGAAATAGCCTTGTCGTACTAACAATGAATCAGCTTGGTCGTTTATATAAATTAAGAACAATAATGGTCCTAGGACAGAGCCTTGGGGTACGCTGGCATTTGGAGTTTTTATTTCAGAAAAATAAGAACCAGAATACGAAATTATTGCAATAACCTTAATAATGATCTTTATTTAAACCATTTACGGGAATCATACAATTGCGATTGTGGTTCTGCATCAACTGTAACTTATTTCGTACACAAAGGATTCGTTTGTTTCAGTCAACTCGTATATTTCACCCATTAAATTCAAATACAATACTTTTTGGTCGCGAACACTTGTCGGATGACGACAATCAAATTTTTTCGAAGCAGTGCAAATGTACATTAGAGAATCACATAGGTTTGCCTACATTTAGATTAACGTTTGCAACTCATGCTGATTGACTCTCTTCTTTCGAACTTGACACAATCTCTATACTTATTCTTTTTTCCTTTTTTTTCATAAGTTCCTAGTTTTTCTTTCTCACTACCTTTTCTCTAATCATGATATGTTAATATTAAACGAATACAACTCCTTTCGTTTTGTTATATATTTCTTCTTTTAGTTTCCTGTAGCAGATAGGACGGTTAAACGAAACGTGTGAATAGTTTAATACCCGATAACAGATATTGGTGGTTGTGTGTACTTGTATAAGACTTCTATGTGTTAAGAACAACCGCATCTTGTGTTTAGTTGTATGTGCTCACATTCACTATAGGACATATAGTGAAAACACCACATGTATGTGCTCACATTCACTATAGGACATACAGTCCACACTCAGTATCTCGAATTTCAAGGGACCGGAAAAAAAGTTCGAGTTATCCGAAGTTCGAATTAAACGATTATGGCATACTTGTTTATTTTATTACCCCACCCACCTGTTTTACACTATGCATATACGTGTATATATTGCCGATATTTGCCGATTTTAATAAAATAAATGATTTCTTTCTTCATATATGTTTATGAATATGTTTCTGTACAGTTATAAGTCACATCCAATAGGAAGATGCAATTACATTAATTACTGTTATTATTACGCTCAAATTTGAGACATACTCACTGTAGCATTCTACTTTCGTTTTGCCAGTTTGTATATTCGGGCATTTCATGTTAAAGTAGCTATAAGAAAACGTTTTGGTAATGAAATAAATCAGCAAAATATTTATGATTTCATTATTTATTAAAAACAGAGAAAGGCATATACACAATGAAACAATGTTTTCAATATTGTCACAAATGCATTTCTATAAATAGACGTTTAAATTTACACAAACAGTATATCGATTATAAGAAATCATATCTAAACGAAACAATTTACAATATTCAGGTCTATAACTCTATGTTCTTTCGGTGTTTTCACTATCTACTCATTCGAATTTTATAGCAAAAAAACAGAACATTGATATCTGCCACTCATTAATTAATTAGTTATACGTTTCGTCCATGTCAAATTAGTATAATTATTATAATTGTTTTAACCCACGCGATGGCCATTGTTTTCAATTAGCGTAAACAAACTTCCTCGTTAACAAGCCTTAATTTATCATGAAAAATCAGAGACAACACAAGAAAATAAATTAGCAAACATGTCACCATGATTTATTTGTTACAGGTCAAATCATCTCGGCAATTATCACCATCAACTTCGACGCCGGCTTGTGTTTGATCAAACTTGCATTTTGCAATTTAATTGAACTTCGAATTAGCGAGAGTAAATTAATGTATATATTCGTGTTTGGGAGCAGAAAAATAAGTGAGCAATATACAAGTGACCGAACATGTAACACTACCACATCCGTTCCGTTAAGAAAAGGAATAAACAAGAAAACATTATTAATTTGTTGAAACCCAGGACACATATGTGTATTACGGTATTAATCAAAAACGTTAGGATTTACAATAAGACAAGTACCACTACAGGTACTGTGCATATGTAATGCTGCTTATTATGCATTTAGCAAACAACACATTGTTTAAGCATAAATTGATTTAGTTATTGTTTGGGGCGCTTGTTTCAGCCAAAGGTTTTTTGGTCTTTAAAGATAAAATTAATCTACTACCTAAATAAGTTGTATTTCAGTAAAACAGACTTTTGTAGTGGTAAATAAAAATATCTTACTTTTCAAAATCGGTTGAGAAATAAAAAAAATCATACGCGATAGTTGTTTTTGATGGGGCATTTTCAAAACAAAATTCTGCTGCATTTTTTTGAATTGATACCCAAAAATGTTATTAAATTGTTGGATATTAGTAAATTGAGACACTCTGAAAGTTTTATAGCAAAATATAAAGGCTAACTGAAGTTATTTGAAATTTCTTGATTTTCTGCTGTTCCGACAACAAGGAATTTACATAGGAAAAGCCCCATCAAAAATCATTTTGGCTGTAAAACATTTATTTCTCAACCGATTTTCAAAATTAAAGTAGTTTTATTTACCACTAAAAATGCCAGTTCTAATGATATATAACTGATGTACGTATTATTTAAATTGCTCAAGTTACTGCAGAAAAACCTTTGGCTGAAACAAGCGCCCCAAACAATAGATAGGTATATCTAAGCAACCTGACCAAAACGGTGTTAACACCATATTTTCATTAATATGACATTGTCATTAAATGAAACAGTTATAACATTTAAATTTTTTCTAGACAAAGCCCAGTACCACGTTTAACTTGCTTGTCCATATACTATTCTTCACAGCTGTATCATGTCCAAACATTCTCAAAATCATCATTGTATACAGTTCCATAATTTCTGTCCTTATATTTAAAATAATTTCTTTCGTTCTCGCTAATGTCATTATTAAAGGTCTTCGTGGCGACAAAAGAATACAGGGACATATAACACTCATGGTATTGCTTTACCTGTTAACAGATACATAACAACATTATCTGCATATTGTTTCTAACATTTATTTTAACTCTGAGTTTGCATTGTCATTATATATAGAATATTATGTCAGTGCCTTTTACTATCAAGTTTATTAGGCGAGGCTTAGAAAACGAAGAATGGCGAGGCTCAGGTTCTGCCTCGCCATTCTTCGTTTTCGTGCCGAGCCTAATAAACTTGATAGTAAAAGGCATTGACATAATATTCTATTTATCATGTAGATTATCCGCATTTTCTGTATGAATTACTATTATTACCTATTTCTCAGAATGTTACGCTTATCGAGGACGCCGCCATGTTTTTGTTTTTTGTTTGCTTTATGACGTCAGGCAATGTTACGTGCATGACGTCAGATAACGTTACGTACAATAAACGCCGAAGGATTCCGCATTAATTTGCTTTATTGGTCAACTTGCCTAATAAAGCAAAATTTAATAGGTCACCCCTTTATTGGCAGAAAAGTGCATAACTGCATGATAAATGACCAATATAGCTTGCATAGGAAACTGATTTTATCCTAATCTGAGGACTCGTTGATACTGGGTTCTAACACAACTATGTTAAGGGCTTTCCACCATATTGTCTGATCAAACGTAAGGATTAGTATCGCTTCATATTTGTTAGGGTCATTTAGGAAATACATCAACGTTGATCATTGGTATAACCGATGACCTATTTTCAGAAAAATCTCGAATTTACTTCATGTACCCAGGAGTGTATCACAAAATCTAGTTCGTACTGTTATAAGCAAGTTAAACTTGAAACTATGTTTGTAAACATCTTTTTTTTGTTGTTGATGATTTTCAGTAGGCCATTATCTGCGTATCTTTTATAATGCAGCAGCAAAAAGTGAACAAATTGCTCCAAACGACCGGATGACTGAACAGAGCGTTCCTAATGGCTAGTTCTCGGTACATCAGAGGAAAACGTCCAGATAGCATGTGTTCATTTATTAACTAGTATTTCTTATACACATATACAACTTGTAAGAATTGAGTCAGTGTGTTTTAGAAAACGTTTGTATATCTTTTTACATCGTCATTGAACACCAGTTTGCACACGTGACTCTAGCTTTCTAGGCTATTGTTTTTTTGTATTATATTTAAACGAGCATATTTGTGTTTTACTTATATTGCCTATTGGTGCTGCCTTGTTGGTTAGAGATTATATCATGGCGGGTATTTCTTTATTTACACTGTCCTGTTTTAATGGGTTGACAGTAGGGTAAGTGTGAGGTTTGGTGCACCCTAGAACCGGTTTAAACGCCCAGTGGCCTTTGTTGCCACTGACCGTTCCAAGGCGTTAGCCCTATTGTCAACCCTTTTGTGTTTGTGAAGTCGTTTGCATTTTTTTATTACTTTTGCCTTCTCGTTTGTCTGTTTGCGTGTTTGTTTTTGTGTTTTGTGGTTGACTGTCGTCCTTGAATGCTGCTTACCCTGTCCGATCTTTTTATATTTCTCTTAAAAGTGGCATACGACAACCTTTGAAATTTGATAAAGCATTACAATTAGCACATCGATTTATTAATCCAATATCAATTTAACTTCAAAACTCCATGTCTATCATTAAAAAGGATAATACAAATTGGAGTTTCCTTTTCCTTTGCACTTTTTAAATAATTATAAATATTGATTTGCAAATATGCAAGTTATGAAGGCAAACTGATTATTGTTCGGGTCACTTGTTTCAGCCAAAGGTGTTTTGGACTTTTCAGACAAAATTCATCTAGTACCTAAATAAGTTGTATATCAGTGAAACAGACATTTTTAGTGGTAAATAAAAATTCTTTACTTTTCAAAATAAAAACGTCATGAGCGAAAGATATTTGATGGGGCATTTTCAATGCAAAATTCTGATGCATGAACAATTTGAAAAAAACCCAACATATTTGTTAGGGTCAAATATGAATTTTTAGAATTTTTATCCAAAAATGTTATTAAAATGTTGTATATTGGTAAATAAAGACACGCTGAACGTTTTATAGCAAGATATGAAGGATAACTGAAATCTACCAACAAGAAATTTACATGGGAAAAGTCCCATCAAAAAATCATTTGAGTAGTAAAATATTCATTTCTCAACCGATTTTCAAAACTAAGGTATTTCTGTTTACCCCTAAAAATACCAGTTCTAATGATATATAATTGATGTACATATTATTTAAATTGCTCATGCTACTGCATAAAAACCTTTGGCTGAAACAAGCGCCCGAACATTAGTATTAAACGGAGCAGCTCAAACGTTAACGTGACATGCAAGTGTGCCCTACATCCTCCAGGCAAGGGTAGTCAACGAAGACAGATACTCCAGGTCCACCGCCATATGCATGCCATCTTTGGGATGGTTAAACTTTTTTACTATTGATTTTATTAATATTGAGTTCTGCTCAGCCCGGGGCTAGAGGGCGTGAGCGGTTGCTAGCATATTTCACTACCGCTCATGAACAGTCTCAATCAAACAGAGACTGCAATATTTCGTATGTGTCGTGCTCGGCCGTTTCCAAAGGTCCATTATCATACTCTTTTTTTAGTAATGTCTACATTAATGTTTAGCATTCCAATCACATTCTCAACATCAGTTGTCCCATTTAGATCTTCTAAACAATCTAGTTTGAGTTTTTTTTTTGTCTCCAAGGCATTGTGAAAACGGCATCGCCTTGGGGGTTCATAATGTATATATATAGGTTTTACCTGCTTAACATAGACTTATATAGGAAAAAAAGTAAGAATTAAAATGTAGCACGGAGTCTGAAACCATTTTATAATATTTTAAGTGAGAACTTGTGATATAAAGGGGACCATACAGAAGAATAGGTCACTCCGCCATTTATAAAGGTCGCAATTATTAAAAATATTCAAAACCTTAAAAACCTTCTACTCCAGAACCACATTATAATTCTTCTCTGCATACGTTAATATCAAGTTTGTGTATTTTTTGTTTCCCGATGGTCAATGAATAGTACGTAGTTTATGAAAGAACGGCTCAATCGGATTTTCAAAATGGCCACCCTTACTTAAACAGAAAAACTGGTGTACACGACTGAACCGTCATAATTGTTTTTATATTTATGAACAATTGCTAACATATATATTTTCATTTTCCATGTTCCACGTACTTCTCGTTCTCCCACTTCCTGATGAAATTGTAACTGACACATTCCAACAATCTGTGCATTGAGTACTTTGAATTCTCTTTCTCAACATCCTGTCCTTCCAACAGTGGGTATTTCTCATCCTAATGGTTCCAGTCTTACATTTCCACACAGTTCTTGTCACTATTCTACCTTAAAATCCATATAATTGCTGGACATATGCCTTCCATGCAACATTGTATTCACTACAGTTTATTCCACGCAATGTTTTGCCATTCAGTTCTTTCAGTACTTGTTTCAATTTTTAATTTGTTTACCCTCGAAATAAGCACACTGCCATGTGGATGTGTGGATTGAAATTAAGATATATAATAGGGTATGTTATAAAGAGAGAGTAGAATTCAATGCATAAATTCAATATTTACATACATATTTTTGTTTTAAAGTTTTCCCCCAGAAGTTAGGGATTTTACATACTTTGCTCCCTTTTATCCCCAAACTGGGATAACACCTATTTATTTAGTCAAACTGACCATACATTCTGATCGCCTAGTCTATTACAGGTATGATATACTATTTAACTTTGCTTTATATATTTAAATTATTTAAAACAAATATATTCCGAAAAAAAAGTGATTTTGTCCGTTTTGTTTTTGTCTTTTTGCCCCAAAACAACATACTTATTATTTAGCACGTGATTTGAGATGAGTAGTCTGTTGATATATTGATATATATATATATATATATTTATGTTGAACCAGTATCAGTTAAAAACATTTCTGTGCCAATTTCTTTTTAATACCTAAAATTATATTTTGATTGCTCTAGAAGGTCATAGTCTTACTGTGAAAAAGTTCTCTAGAGACAAACAAACAACAAAATATATATTACATATTTGTCTGTGATTTGTATAGGAAATACTGGGAATAGAAAAGCTATATCTACTCGTTTGATCTACTGGGAAATATCTCCCAGTGGGAGATATTTCCCAGTACGGAACATTGCTCGGCCTTTTTCGTCAGTGGCGGGAATGCCAAATGACGTTCCGATTGTTTTACGGACGTCTTCGTCAGATTCCGCCACTAGGAAATAACGATTACGGAAATTAACGAAGAGTTCCGGTTCCACTTGTTTTCTTTGTATGAAGTAACGTCGTCTTGGATGACGTAACGTCGTCTTGGCGTTCTCGTGCAAACTGGTGTAAAAATGCGAAAATCTTTAGAAATATTAATAAAATATCAACTTAAATTATGTAATATATAGTTTAATAACCAGTGTTTTTGGGGGCACTCGTTCTTATATCGGGGCCATTTCTCTACCTCGGGAGATATTTCCCGTATCTCAGAAACACTGGTTATTAAACTCTATAATATCACACTACTGTACACGGATGTTTTGAACTTCACTGTACTTGTTTGGTTTAGTCATTGGCATATTGCCTGATCACTGAACGGATTTTGAATCCTCACGCAAATTAGATATTCTATCATAATCAATTTGAAAAGGTCTGCACAATTGAAGTATTTGAAATTTTAAAATGCCTATGACGAAATATGCGTTGCTATTGATGCGTTAATCAGATTGCACATCCAGGGGGAAAATTAATCCCATATTTCAGAACGAAAGCTCATTAACTCTATACGACTTAAAGCATTATTTTTAAATCATTTATAATGAACTCTCTTAAGATTACTTTTACCTGTGAAACATTTGCCATAGGCACATTCAATAACAAATTTAATCGGTCGCAAAGAGAATGTATTTTCTCTGTAAACCATTCAAGTTTTTAAGTTGCTTACTTAAAGGTATATTGAAATTGTTTCGGTATATAATAGCTATTATTGCAGGCGTTTCTAAATCGCTCTCAAACCTGGAATTTGCTATTGTTATTTTATTATTAGTTCTTTTGTCGGGAGACGTTGAAATGAATCCAGGTCCTGATAATGCGATCGAAAAGCATAGCCTTTCTATAGTTCACTTAAATATTCGTAGCATACGTAACAAAATGGAATATATTAAGGACCATTTATGATAGCTTGTGCTTTACAGAGACCCACCTATCGGAGAACATTCCCAATTACGACATATACATAGAAGGGTATAACAATATTTTTCGAAAAGATACATCTGCATATTCTAGCGGACTATTAATGTATACTGCGAATAACGTGTATTAGAACTAGAATTTTTACTACCATGCTCACTCTGGATTGAAATTAAAGATAAAACCGAACATTTTTTAATATGTACAGTTTATCGAAAACCAAATTCGAGTTATATTTTTTGGGATAACTTAAACATAAGCTTAGAAAAGGCATATGAATTATCGAATAACATCATTTTAGTTGGTGATATCAACGAGAACCAACTAAACACTGATAACCATTTTTTAAAGGACATATTGCAGCTTAATAATATGACTAACATTATAACTGAACCAACTCGAGTAACAAATCTTTCTTCTACGTTGATAGACCCCATTGTTATCTCTGATTCTCTTAAACCCTTAGATTCCGGAATTTTAAACATACCTCGTGACATAAGCGACCACCGTGGTACATACTTAATGTTTCAGTATAGTTACAATGTTCGACCAACTTATACCCGAAGTGTCTAGAATTATAAGAAAGCCGATTTCATAAAACTCAACGATAAAATTCAACAAAAAGACTGGTCTTTCTTACAAAACCTTCGCTCAGTGTTGCGTGTGAAAATTTTACGAAATCCTTTGAATTGATTAATGTGTGTATTCCATCGAAAAATGTAACAATTCGACCAAATGATAAACCGTGGTATGATTCCGAAATAAGACGTGTGTCACGACAGCGTGACCGTCATCAAGTTAAAGCAACGCGTACTCAATCACTGGCTGATATAGCTGCATACAAAATGCTACGAAACAAAGTTAATAATCTAAAAAGCCACGCTAAAGAACGTTTCTTTGATAATATTGAACATATAATTACTGAAACAAATATCAACGACAGACGCCAGTATTGGAAACTTTTAAAATATTTCATCAAGTCAAACAAAAACTCGGAAACTATCCAACCTTTAAAAACAGACTTACCTAATGGCGAAACGTCATACCCAATAACTGATCAAGAAAAAGCGGAATGTTTGAATGATTACTTTGTTTCAATATCATCAGTTGATGATTCTAATGTTGAATTACCTATTTTTCGTACAAAATCCAATAATAAATTAGAACATTTTATATAGAAGAATCCGAAATTGTTGACATAATCAAGATTTTAAAAATAAATAAAGCATGTGGGGAGGATAAAATAAGCCACAGGATGTTAAAGGAAACTGCAAATACGATTTCAAAACCTCTACATATTCTTTTTAACAGATCATTAAACGAGTGCGTTTTCCCTGATTTATGGAAATGTGCTATGGTCATGGCACTTTTCAAAAAGTCAGACCCAAGTATCCCTACAAATTATAGACAAATAGCGTTATTAAGTTGTGTTGGTAAAGTAATGGAAAGAATAGTATTTAAACATGTGTATAATTTTCTACTTATGTTTGATCTTATCTTTACGAATCAATCAGGTTTTCTCCCTGGTCATTCTACTACATATCAACTTATTGACGTATACCATCATATGTGTCAGGCATTCGATGCTAAACAATTTACATGCATTGTTTTTAATGATATATCTAGAGCGTTTGATCGTGTTTGGCACAAAGGTCTTTTGTTTAAGCTAAAACAATATGGTATTGATGGCAAGCTTTTAGCTTGGATATCTGATTATCTCTCAAATAGATCTCAGAGAGTCCGCGTCGGATCTGCAACCTCCGAATCAAAAACGCTAACTGCTGGAGTTCCTCAAGGCTCTGTCTTGGGTCCTCTTTTATTTTTGATATATGTAAATGATATTGCCGAAAATATGCTGAGTATAACTCGTCTGTTTGCTGATTACAGTTCGTTATCAGTCTCAACATCTAGTATAAACGACATGGAAGGAATCCTTAACCATGACCTGCTCATGATTACGGAATGGTCAAAGCAATGGCTTGTGCAATTTAATCCTGCCAAAACAGAAGTATAATTCTTTTCCTAAAGTAATAATGATCGTCTTCCAACTTTTTATCTAGACAATGTCCCGCTAACCTTTGTTGTTAATCATAAACATTTAGGAGTAACACTGAGTCATAACGGTAAATGGCACGAACACATTAAAAATATTGTTGCTTCTGCGTCAAAGGTGCTTGGATTAATGAGAATGCTTAAATACAAAGTAGCTCGTAAAACACTTAATCAGATGTACTTGTCTTATATGCGCCCAATATTGGAATATGCATCCATTACATGGGATGGATGTACTTCATTAGAAAAAGATAGCTTGGAAAAGTTACAATACGAGGCAGCTCGTATTGTGACGGGTCTAACCCGATCTGTATCCATACATCGCTTAATATCCGAAATAGGATGGGTTTCACTTTCTGATAGAAGGCAAATGCAAAAACTTATTTCAGTTTATAATGTTGAAAATGGAACCGTTCCGAATTACATTTCAAACATTTCCCCACAGCTAGTTGGAGATGCCAGCGCATACAATCTCAGAAATAACGATAACTACGCCACTATTGCTAGGAGAACTGAAATATACAATAAATCGTTTGTTCCTTCCTCTCTTAAACTATGGAATGACTTGCCAATATAAATACGAACGTCTGAAAGTATCGCGATTTTTAAGAGAAGACTATTAACATCTGTATTTTTTAGTACAAAAGTTCCACCATACTACTTATGTGGACAAAGATTATTTGCCGTTTTACATGCCAGAATGAGGTATCGTTGTAGCAATCTCAATAATGATCTATACCTTAACCATTTACGTGATTCACCGACTTGCGAGTGCGGCTGTGAAGTAGAAGATACTGAACACTATTTTTTCCATTGTTACAAATTTACAGCATATCGGCTTTATCTGTTTCAGTCTACTCGCCATTTTCACCCGTTAAATGTAAGAACACTCCTTTATGGCCGTGAACAGATAACTGACAGGCAAAATAATTCCCTCTTCGAAGCAGTTCAAACATATATACAAGAAACACATAGGTTTACATATGTGTCTGATTCTCCGACGCATTTTGACTACACGAATACCATTGCAGTGTTTATTATTGTTGTTGTTATTACACATCTCAAGGTCATACAGTTGATGTAATGTGAAAGCGTTCATGTTTTCGAACTGATTGAAACTCTCTTTCTCTCTCTCTCTCTTTTATATATGTTGTGTTTACTATGTCATCTGTGAGAAATCTTGGGGCGTAGTTTGATTCACAGATGGACATGGAGCTACATGTGAACTCGGTATGTAGATCGTGTTACATGCAGTTACGGCAAATAGGCCACATCAGACAATACTTGACCACTGATGCCACAAAGTCCCTCGTCAGTGCTCTGGTTACATCAAGACTGGACAATTGTAATGCATTGTTGTACGGCGTGCCGAAGACCATCTTAAGCAAACTGCAAATCGTACAAAACACTGCAGCTCGTCTTATCACAAGAACTTCCCGTTACAATCATATTACTCCCGTGCTGAAAGAACTTCATTGGCTACCTGTGCAGTACAGAGTGGAGTATAAAATACTGACTCATACATATAAAGCCTTACACGGTGAATCGCCAGCTTACATCAGACACATGTTACAGGTGTATGTTCCGCGTAGAACCTTAAGGTCCCATAATGACTCTGTACCACTAGTGGTACCAAGATGTCATACTGTGACATACGGTGACCGATGCTTTGTGATGGCTGCGCCGAAGCTATGGAATGCACTCCCTGCCGGAATCAAGGACTGTAACACACGGTCTTCCTTCAAGAAATCGCTGAAAACACATTTATTTATCCGAATGTACGGCAGTTAATTTGTTAAACTAGTATACATATAATAGAAAATTGTTGCATTTAAAAGCATTAAACATTTGTACGTATACTCCTATGTTGTTTTTATCATAATTTTTCAACGAAATTGTTTTAATTTTAATGTTTCTCCTTTTTTGTGTTGATTTCGGATAATGAAAAATGTCTTATAGTTTACTAATTTTAATTGTAAATGCCTTCATTTATTAGCTCATATAATTTCTTAAATAAACAGCTATTTAAAGTCCTGTTTTACCATTTTGTTTAATCTTTTTCTTTGTATGTGTCTTATTACTTTTTACTTTTTTATAATTATTATAAATATCTTAAATTTTATGTTTGTTAAGCACTTTTGAACGTACTGTGTATGATAAAAGTGCTATATAAATATGGTTTAATAATAATAATAATATTCATCATTCTCTCTCTCAATGTATTATTTGCCATTGTAATTTATTTCACTCGCCATACTTATTTGTAATTTCAAGATGTTAACCGGGAAGGGTTTAAACTAATGTTGGTAGAACTTGTTACCTGACCCATTTGTCATTATAATATTTCTATTGTATGTATGTGGATATTATTCTGTCTGTAAAATTTTGGCAATAACATATGTTTAAATCACCTGTGGAACATGTTTGGAAATTAATAACAAATGCAATAGTTATACATTATTACGTTGAACGTTAATGTAGCCATAATATTTGCAACTATATTTGAGTCTCACACCTCTACTATCTCCCCTGAAAGCTCACGGACCTAGAGACAAAAGGAAAACAGAAAATAATTCTATATTTTCTCGATTTAAGGCAATTTCTAATTTAAAAAATAGGTTTTTCTTTGCTTTAGCATACATCTGCAGTGTAAAAGACAGATGATACAGAAAATCCCATGTTGATATGAGGTTTCATTCAAATTTCAGAATTGTTGGACCGAAGCACCGCATATTCATTTTGTATTTTCCATAGGGTTCACAAAACATGAGCGAGAAAAAAAACCAACCTGGCTAACTTATGTATTTTATTGTTTTAAATTACTGGTCTTGGCTATACTGAATATATTAAACCAACAACAATGTCTGCTGCCCCGCTTTGAAGCTCAGATGTTGCAAAAAGCTGTACAGTAACCCTATGGGAAAATTAATTGAGGTGTGAGACCTTTGCCGCCTGTCTGGCGGGCGGATGATCAACTATTAATGATTTTGTTTAAATCTGATACTGAAAATAAACGGGCGTACTCAAGCAAAGTAAGTGTGCAGGCATTTAGAAGCAGACAGCAGTCAGTTGATGAACATCTAAACGTTGTTATTTAAGGATACGTGTCGATGTTTACATCTACTGGCAAATACGTATGCTGATTTATGCTTATTAAGTTGACAAACAATAACTTTATGAAATGAGTAATGACTCGTGATGGCATAATCGAATGGGACTTTGGAAAAATGGGCCTGCAACTATGGATAAGTACGTATATGTTTTAACCCGTTTTCCTTATAATATCAATCGTAATATATTTGGTAAAAAATAGAATAGTGAGGAGTGGAAGTGTATTTAAAGAACATGTACTTTTTGTGTTAACTCAGTATTGTTTTGCCAAGTTTAGAGTCTACTGAAGTCAAAATCGGATGAGAAACAAAGCAGATATGACCATTGTTTGAATTGATTTCGTAATGCATTATTGCATCTTTGTATGATAAAAATTTTATACAGCTGTTATGATTTTGTTTCTTAATCAGTAAAACATCATTATATACATATATGGCACTTTCGAATTATGATGTTATCGTTTGGAAAATTGCGGCTTTCATATCCGTTTCAGAAGAACTTTCAAAGTGCCATATGTTTTGTGTATATCATCCGATTTTGATAATTATTTCACCTTTTGTTTTTAAATGTTTCAGAACTCTCAATAATAAAGCTTGTTTGACTGTATGCCTACATTCTCTTTAACGGCTCATCGACACATTGTTAATGATAGTTCGAGCCATCCCAGAGAGAGGGGAAGGATACACAGGAATTCGGGAACCTGCCTTACTCTTACTTTCGAAGAGATGGGTCATTCTATAATTCTTTAATGCGTTCGGAGGAAATACTCCGATACAAGGGATCGCCCCCGGCTTACGTCCTATTCCGATGCCGGACGAGGCCAGGAGAAGTGTCTTGCCAAAGAACCCACCGAAGCGAACCAGTGGCGCAATTGAGACTCGAACACGTGATCACTATATATATAGTTGAACGTTCTATTTACCAGTTCCCATTTATATTTAATATGTATTTCAAAGAGAGATTTAAAATGTTTTACGTAAGTTTTGGTGAACACTTGAATTTTGAGAAAAAATTTAGACATAGGTGACCTTTGCGTGTTGATATTATTTGTAAGTTAGTTGTTACGTTAATAAAGAAATTGTAAAAAAGCAAACCTGATAAAGGGAGTGTTTCATTTACGTTTATTTGTTCGATGCAGATAAGAACATTATTTCTTGAAGAATTATAACTCACCTGTAAAACGTTGGTATTTGTCTACCGTGCTGTCACTGTCAATATCGACATGTCAAATCAATTTCCTAAATTAGTTGGAATGTTTGACAAAACAAAATGTCAGAATGATGATATGGTAACGATTATATATTAACGAATATACAAAAGGTCTACAAATAAAACTGTAAGTATATTTCTTTGCTGGTAAATGTCCTATGGATGGGAAGGTGATAATTCTTACTGAACAATAATTCCACAGAGATAAATATCCCACTGTTTTAAACTTCCTTTTTAAATTACTTGTTTATATTTAGTCATAAACTATATTGAAAGGATAAAGAAACGCAGGGTGCGTATTTCCGCTATATATTGCATATACTGCACACTTAATTCCATATATTCCAAGGAAATCCCAAGATGTTTTGTAAAAAAAAAAAGGTGCAGTTAGTTAGAGAAAGGACGCAACTGTGATGTTGTAGACGTTTTAATCACAGTTCACGTTGTAACAAGAAATTCATAAATGCTGAAGTTCCTCTTTGAAAAATAGAGCCAGTTCAGTACTGTAATTAATGTTAAGTGATTGCAACATTTAAAACCTAAGTTTGCTCACCTGCTTGAGCCAAATGCGCATTCTGACGATAATGAAACTTTAAAGGGGTAACCATTGGTGTGTTTAGTGCTGTTTAAACCTTTTTTCTAAAAGGACAGGCCTAATGTCGCCCTGTACCATTCGATTAGCAGTAGCATATTAAACATACAATATATAGCGGAAATACGCACCATGCGTTTCTTTTTCCTTTCAGTATATTTAGTCATGAACTATGTAGGCATATTGCCTGCTCACTTGGTAAATAGACCGGAATCAGACTATAAAAGCAGAATCAAGAGAAAATGTTGCTATACACTGGACAGTCCATAAGCTTTGCAGGTGAAGAGAAAAAATAAATTTTAGATATAATTGCAATTTTCCGGTTTTTAATTGTATGGAGATTTGAACAGTAAAATATGAAATCAATTCAATACTTAACAATATTACATCCTAAAGATATATTGTTTATCTGCTACAAAATTAAAACTTACACCTAGAGCTTTTAGTCAGTCATGGCTCAGTAGAGATAAAAGTGTGTATATTTCAGCAGAGTTACCACTGATAACAGCATGTATATTCTATAATTGCTGTCCGCCTAGATATTACTATAAGGAAAACCCGGTCTTTAACTGCTTTTAAATCATCACGAACGTTGCAAAGAATAACATTGAAAAGGACTGAACCAGTTTAAACATATTAATATATAACTAATTGGCATTCTTTTAAGTGTGTATGACAAGATATGACTTGAGTTTCGTAGGTAAAAGAATTGTATGATGCGCAATTAAAAAGTAGTTCAAATGAAGTAGTTGACAGTGATTTCAGAAAAAAACTGCACAAAATGAAGGGGCTTTCCTTTTGAAATACGGGTCTTTTTCTATCGGGATGTGCTTTTCGTAAACAAAATCTTAATTAGATAATAAATCCCGTATTTCAGAAACAAATAATCATCTCGTTACGCCTATTAAACATTAGCTTTAACTAATTTATGATGAGATCTCTGGGGATTTCTATTAACGTAGCTATCCCGTCAACAACAGACACATTTTATAACATATGTACACAATTTCTAAACCTACTGACGACGAGGTATATATATATATAACTTGCATATTTTGAGAGAGAATCCAAACTCTATACACAATATAACCGGCTTTAACCAGCCAAGCTAAACCCCCAAAACTGGAGCGTCGAATTAAGAGTTACCAACTCATAATTCACTGTACGCTTATTCAGTCATTGTTATTTTAAATACCCGTCAAATTTTAATTTTAATCTGCACAGGTACATTATTAAATGATCTGAAATCCTGGATAGCCTTTGATAAACACTTCTGTAGTGTAATTTTGCCGTTATTTGGCGGGTTAGTTTCTTTAAATGTGAAAAAATGCTTGAAATCAGTTCCAAACACAATACATTTAAAATAGGATTTATTTAATGAAATTAAGGCAAATTGTATATTTTGTAAAAGGCTTTTATTGATTTCTTTTTCAGGTGTTGCTTTATTTTCATGGATATTAGACCCAGGTGAGTAGTTCGTAGTCTGGTGTAACTGGTTTTATCTTGCGGCGCGGGAGTGTAATAAAACCATGAAACATTTATCATATTACTGTAACACTAGTTATATAAAATATGAAAATGAAGACTTTTCCCTTCAGCTCGGAGTATGACATTTTGAAATACCGGATTACGGAAACAGTTGAGGAAATTCCGTTGTTTGGCATCGTACGAAGAAGACCGAGTCAACATACGACTTCTTCATACAAACATACGACTTCAATCTATGACAACGTTATATCTAGAAGTTACGTGATAAATAAACTCCCATATTCTTGCCTATTTAATATTGCATTTATTAAACTCGTTGGATAAAATTGATATGCTTCTAGGCACAACCTCACATTATATAATTTTATCCAACTCGTTTGATAAATTCAATATAAAACATGCACTCATACAAGATCCTCAATATAGCACTGCACATTTTTTCCAAACATAAATTAATATACTTTAAAAATTTGATTTTTAAATAAAACAATTTCATCCAGTATATTATTTAACATCGTAAACAACTGTTTGTATTCTGGAATTGTTATGGACATTACCTACAGTTATTAGGAAGGCACAAACTTAAAAGAAAACTATTATCATTTATTAAGTTGTTTGGCAAATATTGGGCGCGGCTCCAAATAGCGGGCTACCGGCAAACACATACATCTATCATGGCAGCCCTTAACATTTTTCACAAAAGAGGGCATGACCCAAAAACCTGATACCGTTCTAGGTCCGGCAACACGAAATCCTTCTGGAGCCGCACCGATCTTCTGGTATATCGTTCTGCTTCTGGAGCCGCACCGATCGTCTGGTATATCGTTCTGCTTCTGGGTCTGGTCTTCGGTATATTGTTCTGTACATTGGATTTTCCTGAAATGATATGCAGATAACAGCAAGATCCTTTTCTTAGTAGAGGATTTACAATTTTAACCTACAGCGAAAACGGAATATAATTATGAAATATGTAGCACATTTATTGAGTATGACAATCGAACTACATCAATAGGGACAGATATGGTGAGGTGGGTGGGTAAAACATCATTTTTTTATTCGGCAAGAACAAAATACGAACCGAATTATCTAGTGTTTCCAGGAAAAAGAATGTAACTGCATGCGCAATTATACTAATATTACATTACTGCAGATCAAGCTTAACGAAACAGTGGGTGCCTCAAAATAACTCCGGCTATTTACTAGTAATAACCTGTATTATTAGGAAGGCACAAACTTCACTAACACAAAAGAAAAATATTATCATTCATTAATTTGTGTGGCAAATATTGGGCGCGGCTCCAAATATCGGGCTGTCGGCAGACACATCCATAAATCATGGCCGCCCTTAACATTTTTCACAAAAGAGCGCATGGTCCAAAGCCTGATACCCTTAAAGATACTGTTTATATGATAACGTGGAGCCGCGCCGTACCACAACTTACATATAGTAACGTGCATACAATACTATTTATATGATAACGTGGAGCCGCGCCGTACCACAACTTACATATAATAACGCGCATACAATACTGCTTATATGATAACGTGGAGCCGCGCCGTACCACAACTTACACATAATAATGCGCTTTATGTAACTTGCGAACGAACGTTTTAAAGGGACACATGGCAATCTTGATTTTTTAAAAACTAGCGGCGTCCCGTTAGTTTTTCTATATAATTTCCTTTTGTTCAATCATTAATGTTAATTATAAAAATTGTATTAAGCCATTTGCTTTTGCATATTATTAATTTTTGATATTATTGCACCATTAATATATTAAAACTTATAGTATAATAAGACGAAATAGTGAATACTTAAAATTTGATTTATTTAAATGTAACCAGGGTAAAAGTAAAAATGATACTGGATATATAAATCGAGACACCCATTTTAAATACTTCAAGATTGCCATGTGCTCCTTTAAGTCCTGAATCCATTTGGTCAGGAGGAGCTGAATATCTAAACTTGCCATGTGAACGCCTTCACACACATGTATAATCTCCATTGAATTTCGTAAAACCTGCGTGCCTTGTCCAATGCCATAACGTCATTTGTATAGCGACACTTGAACTTAAATAAAATGTCTAACAACTGGTAGATCGCTTTTAAAGAAGTCCAACAACTTTGCAATCTCTTGTCTGATTGTGCACAAAAAAACGTCAATACTAAATCATTGTCTCCACAATGCACGGGAAATATTCTGGGTTTGGACTGACTTTAATCCATCACCAACTTTGCTTGCAACCAAATACCACTATATAATAATAATAATAATAATAATAATGATAATAATAATAATTTCTTTATTTAACGAAGGTTAAAACACATTAAGATATGCATGCAAAATACTTATTTTCAATGTGGCCTTAGAACAATAATGCTATAACAGTTATAAATACATATAAAAACATGCATACTCATGCGCACACACGCAAATATCCAGATACACAACAATACTTCATATCCGACAAACACTCATTGGTTAATACATTCATAATATTCTTAATTCATAATCAAGATATCTATAGTGTCATATATGACGGATATTTAAGCAATTACATGCATACAGTGCCAGTTTCACTCATGTAAAAAAATAAATAAAAAAAAATAAAAAAATAACAACAACCCAACTGCGACATAATTATATAGTAATATCAGCTAGTTTATATCCTGTTTTTGGAAAAGAAATTGTTTCAAATTGTATTTATACGAATTAAAGCTATTGATGTTACGTATATGTAAAGGAATTGTGTACCATACTATTGTACTGTAATAGCTAAAAGAATCTTTAAAAGAGTTTGTTCGATGTTTTAGTGGAACAAGATCTTTTAATGGAACGCAACATATAATTTTCATTGTGAGAGAAGCAAATTAGATCTGACAGGTATTTTGGTACTAGTTCATTTTTACATTTAAAAACTAATATTCCTATATGATATAGACATCGGTTTTCGAATGATAACCAACCCAATTCTTTAAACAATAACTTTGAACTAGTATTTAAGTCTTTATTTAGTATTATTCGTGCTGATCTTTTTTGATTTTTTGTTATTTTCATGATTTCAGCTTTCGAATTAACTCCCTTTCTCCAAATAGTGCAACAATAGTCAGACGATGACATAATGTAAGCGTTATAAAATATTTTCTTCATAACATATGTTAAATAGTAAATAATATGTTTTAACAATGCAATTTTAGTATTGAGTGTTGAACAAACTTTAAATATTTGATACTTCCACGATAGTGTATTATCAATATATATACATAGTAGTTTATGTACAGATACTTTTTCTATTAAGACATCGTCAATATATAAAAACATTTCTTTGGCATTTTTAACCTTAATTTTGTGGAGATAAGCATACATTTAGTTTTTGATGGGTGCAGTGCCATGCTATTAATGCAACACCAACTTTTGACAGCATTCAGATTTTCCTGTAATTTTTTCTCGATCACATCTATATTATGATCAGATTCATAGAGAGTAGAGTCATCTGCATACAGATCAATATTTATTGCATTTGGTGATATTGATATGTCATTAATATACAGAAGAAATAAAAGAGGGCCTAGTATGGAGCCCTGACCATTAACCTTCATTCTTTGCTTGCGATTACTTAAATATGATGTGAACAATTTAATGGTTTTGTCTGAGAAATGGTACAATTTAAGTTTATACAATAGAATATGATGATCCCCAAGATCAAATGTCTTTTTTAAGTCGAGAAATATTGCTCCTACATATTTTCCAGAATCTATGACTTTTAACCATGACTCAATTAGCCTTGTTAAAGCAGTTTGACAGGAGTGCAATTTTCTGAATCCTGATTGTGTCATATGTAAAAGATCAGTCGATTGTAAATAGTTATGTAATTGGGTCGCTATGTGACGTTCGAAAACTTTTGAAATGGTCGGAAGAATAGAAATTGGTCTATAATTGTTCGGGTCGGTTCTATCCCCAGTTTTAAAAATTGGAATAACAAATGCTTTTTTAAGAAAATCGGGGAATATTCCATAATGTATACTACTGTTTATTATATGTGCAATAGCATAAAAAGAAATATAAAAAGATCGGACAGGGAAAGTAACATTCAAGGAGGACAGTCAACCACAAAACACAGAAACAAATACGCAAACAGACAAACAAGAAGGCAAAAACAATAATAAATGCAAAGGACATCAAAAACACAAAAGGGTTGAAAATAGGGCTACCGCCTTGGAACGGTCACCAAACCTCACACTTACCCTACTGTCATCCCATTAAAACAGGACAGTGTAAATAAAGAAATGCCCGCCATGATCTTATCTCTAACCATCAATAGGCAATATAAGTAAAACACAAATATGCTCGTGTAAATATAATACAAAAAAACAATAGCCTAGAAGGCCACAATGTAGGTACTCAATGACTTGGCAGAAGCCAGAGCAGTAAGAGAATAAACCATTAAGGGCACGACAAGAAAGATCATAGACAAGCATCAAACGCCACCGTCCCAATGGGCTTTAGGTATGCGTCATCATAGGGTCCACAACCTGTCCGGTCATCGTACAATTAAAGAGGAAAGCATAGTGGCGAACTGTAAAAGGGTCCACCACCAAGCATGCAGTACGTTGCAAAATGATAGGGTCATAATCTCTTTTGATAAACTTTTTAACAAGTTTAACAAAGATAGTATGAAAGTGATCATGACCAAGAATCTTACGAAGTTTATAAATCACATCACCATAGAAGTCAGGTTGTGATAGTCCTTGTCACAGAAGAGTCCTTAAATTACTTTTATATGGTCCCCACAATATTTAAGAATTTTAGGTCCTATTCCATCAAGTCCAGTAGATCTCAGAACATCTAATTTATCAATTATTAGTTTAACTTCGTATGGTGTTATTTCTTCTATAGAAAAGGTTTTGAACTTCAGTTTTTCGTTCATACACTGTTGCAGTTTTTTTTAAAGTTTTCTGTGACAAATGACGTTTTTTCTATAATATTAGATATGTTTATGAAATGTTCATTAAATGCGTTTAAAATATTAAAATTTCCATCTATAACATTATCATTTATAATTATAGTTTTAGGTAAAGATGCATTTTCCAATCTGCCTTCATTAGGATTACTTATCGTTCGAAGCGTTTTCCACAAATAGCTTGGACTTTTATTTTCTCTGATAGCGTCATTATAAAAGTTTTTTTTCTTTTCTTTATCATAGATGCAATTTAATTTCTCATAGTTTTATATTTATCATATTCGCCCTGCCTGTGTAATCTATCTCGCTCAAAGATAGCGTTTTTGATCCCTTCATTAATTCATCCTGGTTGAGTATGATATTTGACTCTCTTCTTTTTTACAGGAGCATGTTTACATAAAATGTTATTAAGTAAATTATAAAGGCAATTAAAAGACTGTTTAGGGTCACTGTACAATTCAATCAATTCAAGTGGAGCCATAGCTAATTGTTCTTAAAATAAGTTTGGATCAAACTTCTTGAAAGACCTATAGTTAATAGATATGTGTGTATTGTTTTTACTTATAATTGGTATGAATACTCGTGTGCAACACACCGGATAGTGATCTCTTATACTGTAAAATGGAATATTTACATCAGAAAGTATGTTGGGATTTGGGTATAAATATGATCAATTATGGTCGAACTCTTTTGAGTTACACGCGTCGGAATTGTCATTAATTGTGTTAGGTCGAATTTCTGTATAAACGATTGCCATCTCTTATATTTAAACAATTCGACTGAATTATTAAGCATGTAATTAAGATTTAAGTCACCAAGAATGTGAGTTTTAAATTTAAAAATGTTAGCAGTTTCAATTTGTCCTTCCTATAAATCAATCCACGTTTGGTGTACATCTGGTGGTCTATAAACAAAATTTAAAAGAAACCGTTTAGTGCCCTGTATATTAACTTGAATCCATTATTAACTTGAATCCATATGGATTCAGTTTCATTTGTCTCTATATCAAGTCGACGAGTGTATGTGATTTGATTCGCAATAAATACGATAAGACCTTTCCGATTCGACTTCCGGTCTCGCCTTTCAAATGTATATCCGGGAAAATGCAAAATATTATCGCATGCATTTTCTGTGAGAAACGTTTCACATAATCCAAGAATTTTGTTTGAATTAGTTTATAGTCAATTGATATTTTATTTGATCTAATTTTGGTGACAGGAGTTGTTTATTTAAATTGGCAATATGTATTCCTTTTGACGTTGCGTTAAATATAAAACTAGATTTGTCATAATCCTTATCATGTAAAAGTGCATTTCCATGTAATGAATTATTATTTGAGTTATCGGGTGAGTAATATTCTCCCTTAATAATAGCGCATTATGTGTAGTATTTATTTGCAATGTTGATTGATATAAATCATCGTAAAATGTCAATAATGAATTTTCGCACAGTAGATAGTTAGTATAATTTAAATTGAGATGTAAAGAGTTTAAGTATAAATGTACTTCATAAAATCAATACTGGTATGTTAAATCACATAGCACAGAATTATAGTCTGACGATAATAATGTTCGACTAAATATTTTAAGAGGGTATTTAACGAAAGAATCTTTTTACACTTGCAAATTGTCTCATTACATATTTCACATAATAATGCTGATTTTTCATATTTGTTGTAACTTATTACATGAGAGTGCTTGCCGGTAATATCCTAATGTTCGTAAGCATAAACACCGCTGGCATCGAGTGCTCGGTTTCCGCTGTTCGAGTCATCAGCATAGTTACTTCCAGGAGAGTAAAGCTTCTGTTCACTTAGAATGTGTCGTCTGCAGTTTTGAGTGGAATGATCATACATTGAATTTCGCTGCCAAACACCATCATCACTTTGTCTCGGGCGTCTGTTCACGGATGTGAGTGTGGTTGTCGGTTTCGACGTCTGCATTCGCTAGTTGCATGGCTGGTCATTTTGCAGACTGAGCAGTATACCTTCCGACTATCCCGATGATCCCAGCCTTGATCCTTTCCTGACCAGGCGTCTCCATGATCCTGAATAGGCTCACGTCTGTTTGGTGATTGTGCCGTGCCTGTCGCTTGATTGACACACGAGACTAATTTCCGGCTGCCAAGTATAATTAGACGAATACCGTCTCGGGCATAGTAGATCCCAACTTTGCTGCCGTCAACAGAGATGAACGAGCTGTAAAGATCAATTAAGTTTACCTTCATGTCATGTGCTAGTTGTTTCAGTGCGTCGTTGATAGGAATAACATCAGTGTCTGATGTTGGGCAAAGTGTACATATACAGACTGTCATTTTGCGCCGTTGTAAAAACTCAACAGCGTGTTTGAGTTCAGAGTAAACCTGCTTAGGTGTTCCGGATGCGCCATCATTGCCACCAGCGTATATTACTAGTGTTAGATATTCACTTATATCCCAGTTTCGAAGGTTAAATGATATATCTCTTGCTTTTGCATCTGGACACGATCTTATATCAGTGTTCACAGAAAGTCCACGCCTTTTGAGTGCCTTTGAATATGGAATCTCCTACAAGTAATGTTTTTTGAGGGGTTTTGTCGAATGACTGTGATATCACCCGTCACTGCGGCCGTGGATCTGTTGTTCTTTGGAGCAGATGTGGTGCTTAACAATCGTTTCATCCGTACGAGGTGACTGTTCACGTCTTTGAAGGTGTTGGTATATGCCTTTCAACGTGTCCATAACAGATTGCAGTCGCCGTTGCATGCTATCAACGTGGCTGGTGAGATTGGTGCTTATTTCCTGTGTGCAACCTGATAATGTGTCCAATCTATCGTTGGAATGCGCAGTTAACAGCGAGATGTGCTTCTTCACACTGCAAATTTCATCCTTCAATTGACATATTTGTTCGGTTGATGATTTAATATGTTCCGACAAACACACCCGCAGTTGTATAACAATACAGAAGGTTTGACAAAAACTTGTTCCTTTTACCCCACAGAATGTCTCCTTTTCCCACCAAAATCTGCCTTTTTTTCGAGGATCTGCAAGGCAATAAAGGTAATAATCCCCTTTATTTTCACAAATATCAGGCATCTTTCTTCATATATACATAGAATAGGATCATACTTATATATATATATAATGACCGTGAATAAAATCAATGTAATTCTATTTGATTTGTGTTACTATAAATACATAATGGGAATTTAAACAAATAATTCCAATTCCATTCTCCATGGTTGGTAACAAGAATACCATGTGCCTTTCCTTCATATTTTATACTGAATTTGTATTTCAGTTGAGGCGACCTGCATTTCCCCGCCTACAGTTACAGACGGGACTTACTCTCCTAGAAAGGACAACTACTCCGCTACTGATACGGTGACGTATGCGTGTAGCACGGGATATCGTAAAACTGCCGGGGATCTCGTCCACACGTGCAACACAACAGACAACTGGGTCGGAATAGCCCCCACGTGCACCCGAGGTTAACGTTACTTTTGTTTTCAGTAAATACATAGAGTTTAAGTACCAGCGTTTTTGTCCCGTACGTGCATATTCGAATTTGTAATTGGTAATACATCCTCATCTTGTCAGATAGTAGTAAAGCGATGCAACATGGACAATATAATTATATTTAGCCATTCCAATGTACAGTTTACCAATGTCCTGTCATTAGCGTTGTCCTAGTTATTCCTATCGACAAGGGGTGCAGTTATAAACCTGCACCGATTGTGTTCTGGAAACATAGAACGCAGCTCTATTCATTCTTTGATCTTTGAACGTTTTTCTATAAACAAAGAACGATTCGTATTAGCATTGGACGTATATGCAGACCTTCTCCGATAGTGTTTGCAGTTTCATATTAACGTTGGACGCAGCCGCGTACCGTCTCGGATCTTGCTAGTGTTGTCCTCTAAATATCAAACGCAGTAGTATGTCTCCTCTTATTTCGCTAGCGTTGTCCTATAAACATTCGACGCAGCTGTATACCTTCTCTGATCTCGATAGCGTTGTCCTCTAAATATTGGACGCAGTTGTATGTATTCTCTGATTGCGCTAGCGTTGTCCTGTAGTCATTGGACACAGCTGTATGCATTCTAGGATCTCGCTTGCGTTGTCTTATACACATTGATGGCAGCTTTATGCCATCTCTGATCTCGCTAGCATTGTCCTATAATCATTGGACGCAGTTGTATACCTTCTCTGAACTCGCTAGCGTTGTCCTATAAACATTGGACGCAGCTGTATGCCTACTATAGTATCGCTATGCCTGCTTATTTAGGCTTAATTCAAGCCAACTGCCAACTTTTGTCAAGTTTTAATCGAATATTTATCACATAGCAGAACTTATAATGTCAACGTTTTTCTTGCATGTTATAGATTCCTGCCAAGCTGGTTTCTCCAGATGTAACATTGTTGACTGTATCGATTCACGCCTTTTTTGTAATGGCGAAGTTGACTGCTACGATAAATCTGATGAGCAGAACTGTAGTAAGTTGTTATGAAACTCCGTGACAAAAAATGTTATATGGGGCGCCGTTTAACTATTTTATATCATATTTACTATACATTTATTATCAATAATTCGATTTGATTTAAACATATTTTTAATTAAATTATTATTCGAATATAGCATATCCTTAATCCCATTATACATATATTCAAATCGAATATAAGACAAGAATAATTCATTGGAACTATGGTTATCAGTAATTCCCTGAATATATCGATTTGTGAAGTAAACTGCTTCAGCAAAGTTTTAGTTTTCATAACCTTCGTAGATCTTTCTCAAAGTTCTAGCGACGCTACGAAAACCTGCTGGAAAAGTACAACACCAACCTCCAAACATTTCTGCGACTAGGACTATCACAACCGTTATTCTATGGAGATGTGATACATAAACTTCGGAAATTAAAGTGGTCTGATGGATTTCTTGACAACTTTACAAAATTAATCAAGAAATTCGTCAGAAAAGGATACGACCCTTTAGTATTACAGCGCACTTAATGCTTGGTGATTGACTCCTCTACAGCCTGTCACTAGGCTTCACTTTTCTCTTTTGCAATGACCGGACAACCTCATGGGACTCCATGATAGCACCTTCTGGAACCCTGAAAGGGGAGGTTGCGCTTGAAGTTTTCTAGTCGTACCCTAGATTGGTTTTCTCTTAGGCTTCAATTGCTATGGATGTTCAATACAATTCTGGATACACCCTGAGGTATTTCTAATTATGTTTTATATATCTTGACAATGACATACTTGTATCGTTTCCTAATTGCTCTGGATGTTGACTTCATTGTTAGAGATTTCCTTTCGATTGGATATACTTTTATTTAGACTCGTCTTGTCATTCTGAGCGCTGAAAACAAGAAAATATCGAGGTTGTGTTAACTTAAATCGATTTAAACTAACCGGTGGGCCATAGTGCCCACTGACCGTTCCGAGTCAGTAACCTTGTCATCACCACTAGTTCTGTTGTGTATTGTCTTTTTTCATTGTGTAGTTAATTTGCTCTTTGTGGTACACTGCGGATCTACGGTGTCATTGCGTTTGGGTGTTGTGATTTTCTATAGGATCATTTTACTCATTTATTTATCGAAAAATATCGCATCATCTAATCAAGGGTAATTAATTATGTTGATATTATCTCATGCCCGATATCGTACCCATCTGATCAGTATGTAAATTTGGCGAGCATGTAACATTTCGAACTGACTGTTATATTATGCATTTCCCAGGGATAACATTTATGTCTGGCAGATATATCTAGTTGCTGTATACGTATATAAGGATGTGTGTATTGCTTATTATGTAGTAAGACTAATGATTAACTTGTATCTCACCTTTAGAATATACGTATTGAGTATACTAATATTCAACTACACATTATTAATGTAAGTTTTAATACATTCATACACAATTATAGAATATCAGTTTTATAAACTAAATACATTTTTTAATACAAGTTACTGTTAGTCGAATAGGAAATGCAGCTTTCACAGAACACAGTAAACACAAAAACACTCAAAACCACAAACATGAATAGCAATGTTAATAAGGAATAAAGGCATATGACATCACAAACACAAAAAGGGTTGACAATAGGGCTACCGCATTGGAACGGTCAGTGGCAAAAAATGCCGCTGGGGTTTTGAACCAGGTTCTTGGGTGCACCAAACCTGACACTTACTCTACTGTCAACCCAATAAACGGGACAATATAAATGAAGAAATCCCCGCCATGAACTTTTCTCTAACCAACAAGGCAGCATGATGATCGTGTATATAGAAATGCAAAAAAAGCCTAGAAAGCCACACAGAAGGTACTCAGTGACTTGGCAGAAACCAGAGCAACAAGAGAATAAACCATTTAGGGCACGAAAAGACAAGATTGCAGACAAACATCAAACGTCACCGTCCTTTTGGGCTTTAGGCAGACGTCCTCGTAGGATCCACAGCCTGTCCGGTCTTACCGACTTACAGCCTTAAAACGACGCCCCATAGTTGTATGCAATAACCATGATAACCTCTTAATTTTCAGATGTTTCCTGAGACTAATCTACCTTTTTAATAATTGCAATTCTGAACATGGTGTAAATCTAGTTGACATGTTTTCTCCGTATCGTAAGTTTCTTGATTTCCTAACATAGCTTCACCCTTTTATGTAAATTACCTTATATAAGTTTGCGAATGCCTGTTTACCTCTACACTATGTCGCATTTCCCCTGCGATTAAAGTAGATGTTTCACTTTCATCGCCATGCTATTTTTAAATAGTATTTTCATTACGTTGTCCCGCCTTAATTCCATTAAGCGATTGGAAAGTTTTTATTAACAGAATTTCATAACGGATATTTCAACAATAAAACACGTTTAAAAGCATTTTTTTTACTGAACAAATGCGACAGCCTGTAAAATAACCTAATTTTAATTTTACAATATGCAAACTGTTTAAGCCGAAATTAAGGTTTTATTTCATACTTCAGCCAACCCCGTGTTCGCTTCTATGAGAAGGGGTTGGATGGGGCATGACAGTTAATACCCTGACCACAAAATGTACTTTGACATTATAGATGTTATTAAAGGACAGATACATACCATCTCGAATTCACCTTAGTCTCGATACCTCGTGGTGTATTTAATTGTAAATGGTTACTATGCATAGTATATGCATTATGGTAATCTCCAGCTGGAAATGTATCAAAATACAGTTAAATTACTTTTTACCTATTACGGATTGAGTATTTATGTATTTCAACTTTTTAACCCAACCCAGAGTCCCACAGGTAACTCTTTAAAAAACAACACTGTAATACCATCATCATAACATTTAAAGAGGCTTTACCTATATCTTTTTGTCCACCAATTGATATAAACTTTTCTTAATTATAAAAAGGACTATGAAAAGGGTAAATGGCAATAATTTCACCCCATGTAATATGCGTTTTGCTGGGGAAAAACAGGATTGAAAAGATCGGAGTTTTGAAATTGTATTCGTAATTGTTTTAGACAAGCCGATTGCGGAGATTTTCTCCGATCTTATTCGTTTACAATCGGAACTGGCTTGTCGGATTGGCGAAGAGTTCCGATCGATTCGTTTACTATCGGAATTGCGCCGAATATTTTGTAATCGCATTGCGCATGTCCGAAAAAAATCGTAAAAAATCGTAGTTCTCCGGCAGGAATAAACGGTAGGGCAGCATTTTATTCAAGATATTGTTTTGATCATAATTAATAATTTACAGAACTGGAATACGAACCATGTTTCTTCTTAGAATACTCATAAAATAGCTTTGTATACATATAAATGCAGTAATATTGAGTATTTAATATTTTACATTAAAGATCTCGTAGATATAGGTAGTGCCTCTTTAAGTTGAGAACGATTATTTCTTATTTGAGACATAATTAAAAAACAAAACAACATTAACCCTTCCCACACTCACCACCCCCACTACCCCCACCACCCACTCCACCTCTCCCCCACCCCCACCCCCACTCAGACGTCTAAGATTGAAATAATAAAATAGTTTGATATGTTATTTAGCTTTCATAGTATATACACCAAATCATGTGCAAATATATCGAGGGAAGTCATACACTATGTTTTCCTGAATTCTGTTCAATGATTAAGGAGGAGATATGGTAACGAACGAACGGACAGACAAACAAACGGAGGCGTAAGCAATATCTCCTAACGTTTTTTTTTGATTTTTTATGATAACATACAAATAATAACTTGCATACGCTAATACATTATGTGTAGTGTGGTTATATACAGCTTAACATTTATCCAAAAACGTTTGAAATACTTCCTTTAGCAATCGGTTGTGGAAGCAAAGCAAGTTTCCATTGTGACAACAACAATTCTGAGTGTGTGCCGTACCTGGTGGTTTGTGATGGACGTCGTAACTGTAACAATGGTTTCGATGAAGAAGGGTGTGGTATGTTTTATATAATCGGTAAAAAAAGTTTTGGACCAGGGTATATAAAGTCATATAAAAATAAAACTAGTGGACAGAATTTAAGTATCTATTTTTAGTGACCAAGGTCTACCCTACCCGGTTAATTTGGTACCAGAAACATTAAATTCCAAACAAGATTTGATTTTAAAAAAATATCGCGAACACACAAAGGGTCTGTAAAAAATGTTGCAAAGTCCATAAAAAGTAACAGTAACGGACACATTCGAGTAACCAATAAAAAGATTATTATTTTTTCGCAAACTTTCATTGTAAACGATAATTATTGTTGATTGTTGGTCTATTGTGAATTATCAACTGAGATAATAAGGGTTTTGGTCGAATGTCAAGGTTCAGCGATCATTGTACGGGTTCGAATACTGCCATGGTCCAAAAAAGTTTTACAGAGTATATTATTGTCTTTTTTGAGATCTGTGCACACTCGCTATTACACTTACGTCTATAACCTTGCTTGACATATTGTCCATGCATGCATACGCATAATAATCCCCTACATTACCAATGCCACTACTGAGAGGTTTATATGTCTCTTCTTTGCCCATCAGTCCGTCTCCAAAACTGTATGTAAAAGGATTGCTCTTGAATTCGAAGATATATTTTCTGAACTTTGAACCAAACCTTAAGCACATAACAATGACGGGCTCTTGTTTAATAATGAAATGCGTATTATTCACTTTCATTGGACAATATTATTCCTGCGCAAATGTGTAAGCAAGGGGTTAGTGTGCAAATTTATATAATTACAATGCTATAAAGAAAATAAGTATTATGATATGCAAACCAATTTAAAGCTGTAATAGCATCAGAGATTACTGAAAGCGTTTAAGTAACCTACATTTGTAACTGATTAACTTTGTATCATATGCCATATTCAGAATCTAAATTCATGTTTTGAATAATTAAAAAAAATAAAAGTTTTATTTTTTATATATACATACATATATATTAATAAACCAATTATTATGTTGATATTACAATATGTTCATGGAAACAACTTCATTCATAGAAACAGTAATGTTTCTCAATTGCCTTAATGAGTCCTGCTGTATTTATAAAGCAAACTAACATATATACAAATTAAGTATTATCTCAATAAGATAAGTGAGAATAAATCCATTTAAACTAAATGCATGGTAGTTATATGTTCCGTTAACGCATCATATAACATATACCTACATAATTATGTTAACGCGACGTACAACTTGGGAGAGTAACCTCTGAGGGAAATTTGATGGACGCTTAAGGTTACCTTAGATAATATAATTATGCTTTAATTTATTTTTCAGACACTGAAATCATGGATCTGTGTTTGCAAGAAAATCAACCAACGTATGTACTGCCAGGTGCTGGGAAATTTAGCAAGTAATGTACCAAATGTTACTTCACAAACACACAAACGCCCACACACCCACATACGAGTACGGACGTACGCGTTCTTTCTTTTTTTTACAGAAACTGTCTTAACATTCACTGACTATGAATCCATTTACATAATGATCCATGTGAAACATGCAGTCAAAAAGTTACGGTTAAAGCTACAGATACAGACCCTGTATTTAAATCACTTTCTTCTTTGTAGGCGTGTCTTTATTTGTAACGTCATGTTCGCCAGCTCATGGCGAAATCGGGTATTTAATCGATCAAACTTAACGCAAGACATCATTTACTTTATAGACATCGATCAGTGTACATTGTATACCTGAACTCAGGTAGTATTATGATTTACAAAACAAAGATTACATCTTTCTTGACTCGAACACACGACCTTCTAATTTACAGTTCAATGTTCTATCCACTGAGCTATGGCGACTTCTTAAGAATATGGTTTATTGACTAACATATATTATTAGGAAGGCACACACTTGACTAACATATAAGAAAATCTTATCATTTATTAAGTTGTTTGGCAAATATTGGGTCCGGCTCGACAGAGCGGACTGCCGGCTGACCAATACATTATATCATAGTCAGCCCTTAACATTTTTCACAAAGAGGGCATTGCCCAAAATCCTGATTTTGGCAAATAGCGAATCCCTCACCAGCAAAAGAAAATTGCATATAACATAAAATAATTTTGATGATTATGTAACGCTCATACAACACTGTATATATAAACGGGTACTAAACATTGACTCTTGCACATTTTGGAGATATATGAAAACGAGAGTCAATGACACTTCCGGGGGAGTGACAAGGATTAAAATGACAAAATAAAGGAGAGTTCAGCTCGTTCTTTTTCATAATATCATTAATCCAACGACTTATTTAAAAAATCGGGGAATGCTATTCCAATTATATGTGTTCAAAGTATGTCTAAGTTGCAAACATATTACAAATTATTGTTTAATTTCACGCCAAGGTCTTTTATAAGATTGGAAGGTGTGTGTGTTTTCATCGACAGATCGCAATTTTTCGGTGCATATTTTTATTTATTTATGAAAGTCAGCTGTTGTTTTAGTGGAGATGAAAAGCCGTTCATGTAATCATTACTCGGTACTAAACTGGTTTATCAGAAAACAGAGAACAACGGATTTATCGCCAATTTTCGGCAAAAGGTAGAATCAATGAGCCGGAGCTAGGGTCGATGACGCGGAGGTTGCGTCGATGCTAGGAGCATTTTTTTTTCAATTACAAGTCCCGATACCGTATTAATTGCCAAAGGTACCATGCGACTAATCTCGTCGCCTGGATAAAATTAGTATTCGTTTTATGTCAGCCTGCTTTACCTGATTTCCACAACACAATGTCGTTTACGGTTAGGGAAAGGATTGAGCAATAGTATTCTACTTGTTTTGAATAGATGTTTAAACATATTACAATTAATCATTTAACTACTAAGACAAGTATCGATATTTAAGAACAATATTGTTTGCCGCTACGAATAACTAGGAGTTTAATTGGTCATAACATATCTATCCGACACCAAAAAATGCTGGCCCCATTTGCGCTTGCTCGTTTATTTACGCGACATGTGATATTCAACTGGAATTCTCGATTCATCACTACCGTTCGTTTACAAATTTTGTCAATTTAGTAAAATAATATTGCCCGGCCACTGACCTAAATGCGAGTTTCCCATTATTGCATCATGTATAAAAACTGAACTTGTCGCGCTGTGTACGTAAATCCTTTCTTTCTGTGTTCCTTTCTGTTGAATTAAATAATAATCACATATTTTAACGTGGATTAAATGCCAAGGTAACCGCACATTTTTCTCTGTTTCTTAATATTATTTTAAACATACTTCACCGGACCGACATTCTTACCGGGGGCTGTGGTTGGGAGCGAGAGGGGGCGGTGTGGGGGTGGGGGGGGGGGTGGGTGGGTATAGAGGGCAGTTTGGCGTAGGATAAGCATGATAAAATGATGGTCCATATACGTACTAAATACCTTCGAGTAGAACTAGTTTACATTTTGTTATTTTAGTATAAGCTACAGTTTCCATGTTACATGTTATATAATTTAATGCAAACGATGCAAAGAGGAGTGCATAATTAAGTTCCGTAATACGATTACCATCACATATGCGTAGGAGTCGGGGGCCAGAGCATGCTCCCTCACCCCCGACCCCTACCCATGATTTGAAAAAAAATGGTTAGCGCTCAATTTTTTTGGGTTGTATGTTTTTGTTTAATTGATCGTGGATAACACTTTTTTGTCAAATTAGTAAAAAACCCCACTTGCACCAACCCCGCCGAAACAAACACACACACACACAACCACCAATAATTGAAACGTACGTCCATGCATCATACAGGGTTGACGTGAGTCGTACATAATGATCACATTGATTTTCAATCAGTTGTCCAGACCAAACATTTCCAAATACGGCTTTATTGAAAGCATATGTTTCGGGGATAGGGGTGTGGGGAGGGTAGAGAGTGGGGGGGGGGGGGGGGAAAGATATTTGACAATCAAAAAAGTATGTTTCAATTATTGGTGGGTGGGGGTGGTGGGGGGGTCTGGGAGGGGGTGGGTTGGGGGCATTTGTGGGGGTCAACTTTTTCACAATTTTTTGAAAAGCAAAAAAAAGCATTATCCACGATCAATTACACAAAAACATACAACACAAAAAGCAGAGATCTAACCCTTTTTTTTAAATTATGGGGGTTGGGGAGCGGGGGGCGGGGAACATACTCTGTCCCCCGCTCTGAACACTGGGGGGCCGGCCCCCTGCCCTCACCCCGGCTTCTACGCCTATGTCATGGTAATCGTATTACGGAACTTAATTATGCACTCCTCTTTACATCGTTTGCATTAAATTCTATAACATGTAACATGGAAAATGTAGCATAAACTAAAATAACAACACGTAAGCGAGTTCTACCCGTAGGTATTTAGTACGTATATGTCTTATCCTACGGAAATTAATTTGCCCTCTCCCCCCCCCCCCCCCCCCCCCATCCCCACCCTAACCCCCAACTCCACCTCCAACCCCAACCCTCAGTAAGAGTGTCGGTCCGGTTAAGTATGTTTAAATTAATATTAAGAAACAGAGAAAAATGTACGGTTACCTTGACATTAAATCCATGCTAAAATATATGTGATTATTAACTAATTAATTCAAATGAAAGGAACACAGAAAGATACAATTTACGTAAACAGCGCGATAAGTTCACTTTTTATACATGATGCAATAATAGGAAACTCGCATTTAGGTCAGTGGCCGGGCAATTTTGTTTTTACTAATTTGACAAAATTGGTAAACGAACGGTAGTGATGATCGAGAATTTGAATATCATAAGTCGCGTCGTAAGACGAGCAAGCGCAAATGGGGCCAGCATTTTTTGGTGTCGGATAAGATATGTTATGACCAATTAAACTCTTAGATATTCGTAGCGGCAAACAATAGTGTTCTTAAATATCGATTCTTTTCTTAGTAGTTAAATGATTAATTGTAATATGTTTAAACATTCTGTTAGTATTCTTATCAAAACAAGTAGAATACTATTGCTCAATCCTTTCCCTAACCGTAAACGGCATTGTGTTGCGGAAATCGGGTAAAGCATGCTGATATAAAACGTATACTATTTTTATCCAGGCGACGAGATCAGTCGCATGGTACCTTTGGTAATTAATACGGTATCGGGACTTGTAATTAAAAAAAAGATGCTCCTGGCATCGACGCAACCTCCGCGTCATCGACCCTAGCTCCGGCTCATTGACTCTACCCTTTGCCGAAAATTGGCGACACATCCGTTGTTCTCTGTTTTCCGATAAACCAGTTAAGTACCGAGTAATGATTACATGAAAGGCTTTTCGTCTCCACTAAATCAACAGCTGACTTTCATAAATAAATAAGAATATGCACCGAAAAATTGCGATCTGTCGCTGAAAACACACACACCTTCCAATCTTATAAAAGACCTAGGCGTGAAATTAAACAATAATTTGTAATACTTTCGTGACTTAGACATACTTTGAACACATATAATTGGAATAGCGTTCCCCGATTTTTGAAATAAATCGTTGGATTAATGATATTATGAAAAAGGAAAAGAAAAAGCTGAACTCGCCTTTATTTTGTCATTTTCTTCCTTGTCACTACCTCAGAAGTGTCATTGACTCTCGTTTTGAATAGAATACTAACAAAATGTGCTAGAGTCAATGTTTAGTACCCGTGATATAATAACGTGGGCCACGCCGCATCACAGATTAAAAAATAATAATGCACCTTACGTAACTTGCGAATGAACATTCCTACTTCTGCCTCCATTTATTCAGGAGTAGTTGCTTACCCAACATTGACAGGTGAACGTTTTCACACTCATTTGCGTCTAACCCTATGTTGGTTCCACCCTGGCTGCTTAACATGCTCATTTGACGAATGGGGGCCCAAACACCACACCATATGCTGACCTAATACAACTTCTTTTCCATTAACAACATGATAAGAATCATGAGAATTAATTTAATTTACCATATGTATATACATATTGGATACAGTTGTCTATCATTTTAGAAGTTGTGCATTAACTATTTCCGGCTGTTTCCGTAAATTCAAACCGATAATGATATATAAGAAATCGACTTTTGACACAACACTTAAAGACCTTTTTACGCTATTTGTTTCGGTGCTAGTAGACTTGGAATGATATGACTGTGTGGAAGAACACAGGAACGCTAAGTGGAGGAGGTCCATCTCCCTTTCTTCTTGATAGTTTCGACAAAAAGTCCATTATAGGCAGCGCCAATCCTAAAATACTTTGCCGTGTAACCAGAGTAATCAATATTTAGCAGAGACAAGACCCTTTTCAGTACGGATGAAAACTGATATCGGATAAGGAGGCTACAGTTAAAATGACAATTAAAGGTCCGTTATTTTGTCATTTTAAGTGTAGTCCCTTTATCATATGCCTGATCCTGATAATTATTATAATTACTATTATGTAATTATTATTATTATTAACTTATAACGCAACACTTACCTTTGTAACGGTATCAATATCTTGACATTATCGTCAAATATGTTCATTTCAATGTCAAGTCAAATATGTTCATTTCAATGTCAAGTCTAATGATTCCTCTATATAAAACATTATGACATGAACTTTTATGTGCTTCATTATTTTCAGCATCAATGTTATTGAAAAGAGTAGAGAATGATGTTTTGAAGCAAAAGCCTTCAATTATAAAATTAACTGCAACACAATTTAAAAAAAATGCTCGTAAATTTTCGTTTAAGGTTATAATAGTCTTATATGTCCATGTCTACGCATTTTTTTGCTATTTGTCGGTTTTCAAGATTTCAAGAAAAGCTAACATGAAATTCGACTTGAAAATGATTCAATTATGAAAACATCTAGCTCGAAACATCAGCTGTATGCATTGTTAAGATATCCTCGTCTATAAAAAAATTAAGTTTCATTACTTCCTTATAATAAAGAGAAGAACATATTTAACCCCCAGAGGCCTACTATGCCACTGACCGTTCCAAGGCGGTAGCCCTATTGTCAACCCTTTTGTGTTTGTGATGTCGTTTGCATTTATTTTTACTTTTGCCTTCTTGTTTGTCTGTTTGCGTGTTTGTTTCTGTGTTTTGTGGTTAACTGCTACTTTCCCTGTCCGATCTTTTTATAATTCTTAAGACATAGGGGCAAAACACACACATTTGCAAAACTATCAATTTTTACCAAAGATATCTTTATATGAAATATGATAATACAGCAAAAATAACTATTCATATTTTGCCATACAAACTATGAATAAAATGCTTATTTTAGACAATTTATAAAAGCATCGCTTTCATACGAGTAAATTGTCCTACCATTTTTTAATTTCTTAATATTGCAGAAAAAATCGAACTTTTAATTAAACCGTTATACTTTAAAAGTAGTTTTGTACTAAAATAAAACGTACGATTACATTTAAATTGCAAACACAGTTTTAAACAACTATGATAGGCATTTATTGGAATTATTTGGTTTAAGATAAAACTCTACGGAAACAGAAACATATAGGTTTAAAATTGGGAAATAGTATAAACCTATTTCATAATGTCATTTAAGGCGAACCGTGTGAAATTGAGTTTTAAATGTACACGTCCTAAATGACAGTTTCACGCATTTTTAATGATAATCACTTCCGCTGAAAAATAACATTACTTTATTAGTTGAACACCTCTAGTAGAATGTTTAGTAATGCCCTCTTGGTTATTCATTTTGCACTGAAAACCAATGGCACATATATACAAACGCACAGTATTGTACGCCATGCCCTGTAGCGACAGCGAAGCTATAAAACCGCACTATTTGTTCAAGTTCTGGGAGCCTTCTTGCATGCATTACGGCTTCCTAAATGGTTGGAAACTACGCAGACCCACATTGTAAGAGTCTTTCGTCTGAACATACAAAGATTCGTTCTGCTATCATGAGGCTTCACGATATGAATTCACGATAGGAATTGACTCGGTATCTCTTCTGGCAGTGTCTCTGCCTAAGTTCGTAGGAAATCCGCAAGTTATGGTATGGTCGAGTTAAAGTAACAACTGCATCATCATAAAATCGTCTTAAAATGCACTGTTCGACTTGCCTGTCAGGATCTGAAATTCTACCAGAGTAACACTTTTCCTCTGAGCCATTCCATTTAAAATGTTTAGTAACTCAACTATATTGTGTATGGAAATTCGAATTACCATTTCATTTGAGTCGATCTCTAAACAGAGAACAACATAAGCACAGTAATGGAGCCGACATAATCTTCGTCTTTAGATCGCCACGTATGTTAGTAAATCATGTAACCAAGCCATGACTTTGATTTGACCTTTTTCCCTCAAACATAAATTCATCTAGAAAATGATTAAGCGTTTCTAAGTGAGATTCCTGGCTAACCCACCAATTCCTGAATGTAGAAAACTTCAGATTGTGCACACGTTATATCCCCCTTTGTCATCATAGCAGATTTACCCGAACTAAAAATCATGTCGATCACACCTTATCAAAAGAGGTTTACTTAACCAAGCATAATTCTTCATTAATTCAATCTTTATTCTCCCATCCTAAGGAAAAGAAAAATGGGTAATCAAACTGCAACCACCTTACGATTTCTTAACTAAGGCAACATGCGAAATATGTTAATTTGCTAAAGGTGAAGTATTTATCGAGCCTTCTGTCCTGCCTAAGTTAACCTCTGTGGTATTTTCTGAAAATGAACATTAGCTGATTTACTATTGTGTTCCTGAGAACCAACTCTTGAACCAGATTACTCGAGTTTGAAACCATGTATAAACCCCTCTTTTAATATGGCACCGTGTATGTATAGGATACAATTTAAAATATCTTACTAAAGCGGAAGTAGTACTTGGAGAGCATTTCCGATTGACCATATATTAGAACCTTGTTTGCAAAGCGGGTCATCTTGGCCTGAATTTAGGTTGCAAGGATTTATGCGGGCCCTGCGAAACCGAGGATCACACTTGCCTTCCACCTCTATTACCTTAGTTGTTTTACTGAGCTCTTCTGCTGCACATTCGCTAACCAGTACATCGGCTGATGATTCTCTTCGCACTGACCATTTATGCTTGTCCACCACAGGCGGTTCCAAACGGACAACGCGCAACATCTTCTTAAAAGCAGGCACGGCCTTAGTCACTAGCCCGGTCACTTTCCTTTCTGGATTGCACGTCACGTCTTGTCAAGCTCGATTCATGAAACAGAATAAAGATGAAAACACATTTCTAACCTTATCTATTTATATTTAATTTAATTCGTACTATTTTCCTTTTAAATATGTTATTATTATTATTATTATTATTATTGACTTACAGTATTATTATTATTATTATTATTATTATCATAATTATTATTATTATTATTCTTCTTATTATTATTACTATTATTATTATTATTATCATTATTATTATTATTATTATTATTAATATTATTATTAATATTATTATTATTATTATTATTATTATCATCAATATAATAATTATCATTATTATTATTATTATTATTATTATTACTATTATTATTATTATTATTATTATTATTATTAAATTTATCATTATTATTATTATTGCTATTATTATTATTATTATTATTATTATTATAAGTATTACTATTATTATTATTATTATTGTTATTATTAATATTATTATTAATATTCTGCTGTAATTCTAGTTTGTACTAGTACTACGACATTCTGCTGTGATTATAGTTTGTACTAGTACTACGGCATTCTGTTGTAGTTCTAGAATGAACTCGTACTGATATATTCTGATGTAATTATAGTGTGGACTCATACTGCGATATTCTGCTGTAATTCTAATACGTACTCATACTGCAATATTCTGCTGTCATTCTAGTATGAACTCGTACTACGACATTCTGCTTTAATTCTAGTTTGTACTCGTACTGCGATATTCTGCTGTAATTCTAGTATGAACTCGTACTACGACATTCTGCTTTAATTCTAGTGTGGACTCGTACTGCGATATTCTGCTGTACTTCTAGTACGTACTCGTACTGCGATATTCTGCTGTAATTCTAGTGTGGACTCGTACTGCAATATTCTGCTGTAATTCTAGCGCGTGCTCGCACTGCAATATTCTGCTGTAACTTTAGTTTGTACTAGTACTCCGACATTTTGCTGTAATTCTTGTATGAACTCTTACTACGACATTCTGTTGTAATTTTAAGAAATTCTGCTTTTTCGTCCTTGAACACTCAATAGACAAAACTTAAATAATTGTCATATTACTACGGATATTTCAATTATGCATATCTATTAAAACTTTAATAGAGGCCAAAGAGGAATGTGAACGATGTACTGGTTACATGGCTCTTATAACATACATGTTAGAGGAAGTGACGTAACTTATAAAATATTCTGTCATATGGAAAGTAAACTGCGGAAACAATTTACAACAGTTATCACAAGCTCAGATTCTGCTAATGTTCAATAATCAAGAGTACTTATCTAGAACACGGTCATCGTGTTTGCTCATTATCAAATCCCTCTGAGATCTTATTAAATTCGTCATTAGTGAATATTTTATAAACCTGAAACGGTTTATTAATTCAAATTAAAAAAGTATCAGGTTGACAAGCTTAAAGATGCATATTTATTAAAAACAATAACAACTAAAAAAAACACACCTCAATATTGCTAATTTTCGATCACGTTGATATTTTATAGACAAATACCTTCACGTCAACTTCCATGAAAATCGAAAATATTTTTTTAATTTAAGTTATCGTGTTCATTTATTAGGTGACGGAAGTACCACAACAAATCGCATTTGGTCAGTAGAGCTAAAAACAACTTTATGCTTACACATTGACTTACTGATTTGAATTTAAAAGACGACTGCCAAAGTGACTATTATGAAGAAGACGAAGAAGAAGAATTATGTATCCAATCTTCATAGTTCGTCTTTTCCCGTATATTTCTGTTTCAGAAAATCATGCTTTGTACTGTCTTTACAAACATACGTTTGTTCCTCAAAGGCGAAAGCACTGAGTATTGGAAACGAACGCACGCAAGAAAAACTGGTCCATTTCCTAAACACCCGTGCATCCACATCAATAGGTATTAGTTTAGGTAAGATTTTGATGATCCGAATAATATATATATATATATGTCTCATTAGTATTTGTTATGCATTGTTAAACATTTACCTTTATTATACATTTGGTTTTCTGTAGATTTCATAATTAAATTTTTGGTAATATTTGGAGATTTTAAACATATTAAATTCATTTCTACTTGCAAATAGTAACATTAACTTTTTTCATACATTTGGTTTTGTGTAGAAAGTATAATGCAGTTTGTGAAAATATATATTTTTTTAAATTCATTTCTACTTGCCATATGAAGCCGGTCAGTAATATAAACTGTTATTATACATGTGTTTTTGTTTGCAGATTTTATAATGCAGTTTGTGGGGAAAGGTTTATTAAATTCATTTCTACATGCAATATGAAACATACACTTTTATTATATATTTGGTTTATGAATATTGAATTCTGATCAACCCGGGCAAGGGAGCGTGAACGGTAGCAAGCATATTTCACGACCGTTCATGAACAGTCTCAGTCAAACCGATACTGCAATATTTCGTATTTGTCGTGTTCGGCCGTTTCCAAAGGTCCACTCTCATACTCTTTTGTATATATCATGTATATGTTATAATGCAAATTGATACCGATTGAGAATACCGTCAACGACGACCTTCACTCAACGAGATTAGGGAATAATTTTGCAATGTTATGCTGTATAGTTACATTTTGTAAATCTTTCCGCAGCCAATTAACATTGAAACCACCAACTAAGATCAATCAAATACTTACGAGTTCGTCTTTATTATAAAGAATAAATTTATTGCCCACGAAAATACATTATTGTGCAACAGTTTTGTTAATAAACGACTAAGCTAGCATTGTTATTTTAAGGTTTAAGGGTGAAAACAGGGAACTTTTCACATGCAGATTATATATGGGATGACGGTTCACCATTGACGTATACGAACTGGTAAGTAGGTTAAGAAATGGATGACTGTAATGCAACACGAGCACCTGGTCAGTGTACCATGGCGGTATATCTGGGGTTCCAGTCTGTTGTTTAACAAACACACGTTTCTCAGTGCACAATTATAATGAACCTGGTTTTTAACGCACTTGACACAAATCATTCAATCTAACAGGATTAAAACAAGTGCGACTATTGTAAAGTGCATAACCCGTCGCAAATCCAGTCTGACGTTAAACTGTCAAAAACGTGACGTCATTTACTTTTATTTGAAACCATTTGTTAGAAAAACTGAAAAAAACAGTGAAACAAACTGTCAAAAATACTGAAATACGTTAGAAACGTTAACCAGTATTGCAATGTTGAATTTTGCGACAGTATATCAGTCGTTTTAACGGTTGCAAATCATGTTTCACGGCTACACTATCCGCCATAAAAAATGTCACAAAATGTGCGACCGTTGAACGACTGATATACGGTCGCAACATTCAACATTTAAATAACGTTAACCCTATATTAAACTCCACGCGGTCTCTTTGCCACTCAACCGTTCCAAGTCAGTACACCTGTTGGCAAGCCTTTTCGTCGAGACGCTTTAGCGAAAAGCGAAACGTAATCGATACGATGGCGTACTTCTGGACGCCGCGAAATGTTAAACATATTTTTTATATTGTTTTTTTTTAACACTATCTATAAACTATAAGTGATACAATTGTTCAATTTGATCAATGGATATATTAGGACATAAAGTATACATATAACAATATGCTTCAATGACCTTCACCTTAAATCGAGCTTGAAAGGGACTGTAATAACTGAAAAAACGAACTGTTACACATTTACTTAACTTGTCTTCTTTCAACAATATCTTTAAACATATAAGTGATACAACTTTTATAGTTGGTCAATTGGTTTATATTGGGACATATACTATACATATACTAATATGTGTTTATGATTTTCACATTAAATTTAGCTGACGGGGACGGAAATATAACCTAGAAAACGAAGTTTTAACCATTTGCTTAACCTGTTTGTTTATAACACAATTTTTAAAACTATAATTGATACAACTTCCAAATTTGGTATTTTGGTGTATGAGGATATATTATACAATATAGATTGTACAATAGAAGAGAAACCGTTCAACCGCCGGGCTAGTTGGACTGTTCATGATTGTTTTACTAATAGTTTGTTGAAGAGACGTTATTCTTACCTGCGCGCGGTTTTGTGTTCGAAATCAAATTATTTTATAAATTTCATCTAAAATAAACAGTAAAGTAATGTTTCAAATGTTGTAAGCAAAACAAGTTGTATCCATTTTTATATGTCATGAAATAAATTTAGAAGTTGTGAATACCTATTTTGCACAAAGTGATAATACACAATAACTATCACAGCGAGTGAATTTTGGGTGTTGTGTATGACTTATCGAAGTGCGTATATAATTGTCACAGTTCTTAATATTTTGTAGCTAAAGTTGAATCAGTCCAAAATATATTTGTATATACAATTTAGTTGTGAAACACTACTAGAAACAGAGAAGAGGTAAAACTGTATAGCAATTTGCAATTTAAAAAATGGATTCTAAAAACAGCATTTTAAATGTTTTACGAGAGCCCGGATAATCTGTTAATTAAGAAATAGAACATCGTTTACTGTGAATTATCGTTTAATATATCACGGTTTGGAGTTCAATTGTAAACATTAATTTTACGAGTCCGAAGGGCGAGTGAAATTATTGTTTACAATTGGACGACAAACCGTGATATATTATAGATAATTCACCGTAAAGGATGTTCTATTTCTATTCTAATACTCCTAAAATGTGAAAATAACGCACACATCTGAAATCTTTCGCATTGCTTTGCTTACTCTCCTAACGTTGCATACGTTAGAATGCGTAATGCGCAATGCGCATTGCTTATTCTCCTAACGTTGCAAAAATTACAGTGATATATCTTTCAATATAACGAGATATTTTAAACTAGGCTATACAGTGCGGGTGTATTAGAATTTAGCATTACGATAGCGCAGATAATCTGTTAATTTAGTATTATAGAAATGTATAGCTGTTAGCAATATGGACCCTATTCGATTAATATGTATGATTCCAACAAAACTGTGCATACATTAAGGATATGCATGAACAGTAATTAAAATAATACTTTAATTATTCGGCTATACTCTTATATATTGGGCAGTGTTATTTTGTAAGGAAGGAAATATTTCAGATACGTCCGATATAGATGTGTTCAGCATAGTGTATATTCGTAAGCGTACACGGTTGTCGCATGGTCGTAGAAAGGACCATACTTTAAAACGTCTAAATGATAACATTTGTAAGATTGGAAACATTTCAAATACTCCCGAATATAGATGTGTTCAGCATACTGTCTATTCGTAAGCGTAAACGGCGGTCGCATGGTCGTAGAAAGAACCATAATTTAAAATGCAAATTTAAGAAACTTGTTTCTGTCGCAGAACTTAAGGTATTCATAAAAGTTTAGATAGACACGCGCTCCTTAGCAAAGTAGTTATTTTGTCGTTTTCTTGTTAACAGAAACTTGGCGAAGAAGAGGATACAATTTATATCCGTATTTATCCACTTTACGATGTTGCGTCTATATTCCAAAGTTACACGCAACATATTTTATGTTCACATATTGATGCTCCATCTGACCATCAAAGTCATTTTTGAAAATTAATTAGTTAAACAAAGGCCTCAATTTCATTAATTTAATTAAAGTTTTTAGTGACAGGCGTGTGAAATTTCGAAATATTTCAAGAATATTGTGACTCATATTATAAATTTTTATGTTACAAGTATAAGAAATCAAGTAGAAATCTTATTTTCAATTACAATAGGATAGTTTCTGATCTTGAAATCCCACTTATTGAGAATGTCAGAATTCTAAAGTGTTTTTTTAAATGTGCCGGTCATATTACTACTAGCAATCTTGATATTATTGAGGATAAAAGGATCAAGCAACATATTGTCGAAGGTCCTAAGTATCGCCTTCCATCGGATATTGATTTCAATGACTGTCGCAATGAAATAACGGATTCATTAAAATAGTTTTGTACTAAGTGGTGTAAACGCGAAAAAGCAGATAAAAATGCACTTACTGTCTGGTTGAACATATTTTTGAAATTATCAAAATAAGGATACAATTTTATGAGTCAAAATCTGCTTCCACGGCGGTAATCTCACAATTTACGTCATCTGAAGAGAGGAATCCAGTGTCGTCATACTAAATCTGTTCTAGTTCATGCAGACAATGCCTCCAACACAATCATTGTTGTCTTAGGACTGCACTTCATAATACGTTCTATGCCCAGCTAGCGAGCACTTCTGCTTATCTGACAACACTATTGCTGGAGAAGGATATAGTTTTCGAGCATGTGTCATTTTTGACTATGAAGTTTTCTGTAATAATAAGCAGAATAAGCTCCCCACTATGTACTGGATTCCAAAACTCCACAAAAATCTGCACAAAATACGTTTTATCGCTCGTTCTGTGTCATGTACCAATATTAATGCGTCAAAACTGTTGACCTCTTGCCTTTTCGCGATTAAAGAACATGTTGTAACATATTTAGAAAAGCGTTTGAAAATTCAGGAATCACTCTGTTTTGGTCGATCAAAAACTTCGGAGATAAATTAGGGTGTAAGCATTTACATGCCTTTACTATAAGCACCTACGACTTTTTCTACTTTATACACCACTCTACCACATAATTGATCAAAGATAAATTGATTCAGTTTATACAGAAGACATTTGCTAGGGAAGTGACTACTTTTTTTGCTTGTAATAATGTCACAACTAATGTTTTTACATAGAATAAAATAGATCCATTTTAATCTGAAACAATTTATTGTAATTCAGTTGTCTGCGAATGTTCCTTGGGTTGACCACGATTATTATTTATTAGTTTGTAATTTTCGTCAAATAATCAAGATGGCTAATACTTTACATAGAGCGGCGTAGGAAAATATATGAAGGACAATCTTTTAAAACGCTCAAAGGATTTTTATGACCAGAATATAATGCCTTTTTGATTTTATGGCTGTTTTATGTTGGAACTTAACATCCAAGAGGCCATCTTTAGTAAATGTAGATAACAAATAATGGACATTTAAAAGAAAAAAACATTTCTTGATTAACCGCTCATTATTTTGTGATATGCATTGTTACATATAGTTCGGATTGACCTATGTCAAAAACACCAAGTAATCTGATTTTACATACAGGTATATATAGTAATATAACAAGAAAACCACTTAGTATCATATTTAAATGTACATTCATTTGTACATTGTCAGATGTGGGCCAAATAAAATCTCGAGTGAGATCCTGAAGAATGTCACATCTATTCGGGATAATGAAAGCTTCCAAAACACGGTACTCATATCATTATCATAACATATTGTTTTAAGTATTTAATTTACAGGAAATTTCCAATACCATCAAAAATGGGGAAAGATTTTCAAATGAGAAGAAACGGCAATGAGTGGACGTGGGGACAATTTGAAGATCATCTTTACCTTGCAACTGTTTGTGTTTTTACAAAAACAGACAAAAAAACAAGTACGTATTTTAACATTGTTCTGTGTCAAAATACTTTCCAACTTAATGAGTCGGAGAAATTTAGAATAATTATACTGCCAACCAATACGTTTGTTTTCGTGTAAATATCTATCAATCGTATTCTTTCTTTCAACACAACCTACATAGATATTACTTCTAATTTGAGCTGAAACATGTACTAATTATATAACAACACATGAAATGCACAGACACAATCAACCATGACACCCACTAGAGTGGTTACTGGCTTGCTTATGCGGGTGACCTCATGGAAGTTACTAACTCCCACCGATTCGAGGCATTAACAGGAGGTTAAATAAACTTAAACAAATTGTACAGGAATTGTAAAGAACAAGAATAATGTTTGATGCAAAGTAAAAGTAGGTATAAAGGTCAAACAGGAAATGTAGCATTCAAGGATCATATTCAACCAAAAACACGAGCTGAATCTAAAAAACAAATGCAAGACTAAAAGGTCAGGCATGCGACATTACAAACATCAAAAGGCCGACAATCAGACAACATTGGAGCAGTCAGTAGCAAAAACACGCTTGGTGTTTAAACCAGGTTCAATGATGCACCGAAATTGACTCCTATCCCATTGTCATCCCAGTAAAAGTGACAGTGTAAATAAAGAATCCCTGCCAGGCGGTATCATCCAACACACTAGCCAGCATTAAAAGACAATATAAAAGAGTATGAGAGTGGACCTCTGGAAACGGCCGAACACGACACATACGAAATATTGCAGTTTCGGTTTGATTGAGACTGTTCATGAACGATAATGAAATATGCTAGCTACCGCTCACGCCCTCTAGCCCCGAGTTGAGCAGAAGTATAACACAATTTGAGATTATATACAAATATAAAGAAAGCCTAGACAGCCATTTGGCAAGTATTCAGTGACTTGGCAGAAGAGACTGCATCATTAAGGGCAACAAAAAATAAGACGATTTCGGATTCTTCCTCGGCATCATCTCTCTCTCTTGGACAGGGGCTCCTAATGTGTTGATGTTCCCCGGAAGATTAATTCACTCAATCCGCTGAGATTATTTTAGGTGAATATGAATACGTTGTAACGAAACAAATCAAGTTTCTGCAAATTACAAGATGGCTGTCAAGGATTAACATATACTAAACAAACAAATAATAAACTAAACATATTAATAACAATCGATTTTTGTGTGGAGAATGTGTGTTGAGCGAACGCGTATTGAGGGTTTTGTTATAGACATGAAATTTGCAAGAAATCAATATAATGAAACAAGTGTAGACGTGTATTACAGATGATTTAAAAGCTTTACTTCAGATTATTGCAACTGACTCACATTTATTCTCCTAAAAAACAAACAAACAAAAATAAAACATTAATTTAAATCAAGAAATCAATATATTGAAAACAGTGTAGACATTTATTATACAGATGACTTAAAATCTTCACTTCAGATTATTGACGTTCGCTCAACACACATTCTCCACAAATAAAACACATAAAAAAACACCAAAAAAAAACATTCATAAACATAAAATTATTTTAAAACACAAAAAAGAAAGAAAGACAATGTGCATATACTCTGAACATATGTTATTACTTAGTTGTCCGTCGTCCGTCTTTAACTTTTGCCTTTTGAACACTCTAGGGCCTTCATTATTAATCGAATCTTTACGAAACTTTTCCAGTGTCTTTATATTAATGAAAGCTCGGACAAGTTTGAAAACCAGCAGGAACGGATAAATTTCACCAGAGTTATGGCCCTTGTTTTGCTGAAAAATGCCATATTAAGCCTTGTGAACGCTCTAACATCTTCATTTATTATTTGATCGTTACCAAACTTGCACAGATTGTTAATACTAATAATAGCTTAGACAAGTTCGAAAATCAGCTAAATTGGATCTGTAACACTAGAGTTATGGTCCTTGTTTTGCTGAAAAATGCCATATTAAGCCTTGTGAACGCTCTAACATCTTCATTTATTATTTGATCGTTACCAAACTTGCACAGATTGTTAATACCAATAATAGCTTAGACAAGTTCGAAAATCAGCTAAATTGGATCTGTAACACTAGAGTTATGGTCCTTGTTTTGCTGAAAAATGCCATATTAAGCCTTGTGAACACTCTAGCACCTTCATTTATTATTTGATCTTTACCGAACTTGCACGGATTGTTAATATCAATAATAGCTCGGACAAGTTTGAAAACCAGCTAGATCGAAACATTAACAGCGGAGTTATTACCCTTGATTTAGTTAAAAATGCTATATGTTGCCTCATTAAGATCATAGGGCCTTCATCTTTCATCCAATCTTTACCAAACTTTACCAGATTGTTTATATAAATGAAAGCTCGGACAACTTTGACGACCAGCTAGATCGGATAATTAACAGCGGAGTTATGGCCCTTGATTTAGTTAAAAATGCTATATATTAACTCGTTAAGACGATAGGGCCTTTATCTTTCATTCGATCTTTCCCAAACTTTACCAGATGGTTTATATAAATAAAAGCTCGGATAATTTTGAAGATCAGCCAGATCAAATTAGTAACAACGGAGTTATGGCCCTTGATTTAGTTAAAAATACTATATTTTGCCTCGTTAATTCGATAGGGCCTTCATCTTTCATCTGATCTTTACAAAACTTTACCTGATTGTTTATATCAATGACAGCTCAAACAATTTCGAAAACCATCCAGATCGGACCAGTAACAGATGAGTTATGACCCTTGATTTAGTTAAAAATGCTATATTTTGCCTCGTTAAAATGATAGGGCCTTCATTTTGCATGCGATCTTTATGAAACTTTACGAGATTGTTCATATCAATGAAAGCTCGGTCAAGTTTGGAAACCAGCTAGATCGGACCAGTAACAGTGGAGTTATGGCCCTTGATTTAGTTAAACATCCTATATTTTGCCTCATTAAGACAATAGGGCCTTTATCTTTCATCTGATCTTTAAGAAACTTTACCAGATTGTTAATATCAATGAAAGCTTGGACGAGTTCAAAAACCATCCAGATTGGACCATTTACATCGGAGTCATGGCCCTTGATTTTTCTGAAATATGCTACATCTTGGCCTCATTAAGACGAAAGGGCCTTCATTTGGCCGGATTTCATTGAAACTTTGCAGGGATGATCAGTACCAAGCCTAGTTGTACATAGTCACCGTGTTCCAGTTGAATGATTTTGGCAGAGTTATAGCCTTTTAAAGGTTTTAATACACAAACTTTGTTCTGACTAGTTCTCCTGAACCCCTGGCTGGATTAAACGAAACTTTTTAGGGATGATCTATTCTATATCTAGTTGTGCACATCATCGCCGTTTCCGGTTGAATGATTTTTGGCAGAGTTAGGGCCCTTTAAAGGTTTTAATACACAAACTTTGTTCTGACTAGTTCTCCTGAACCTGGCCGGATTTAAACAAAGCTTTTTAGGGATGATCAATTCCATGTCTAGTTGTGCAAATCATTGGCGTATTCCGGTTAAATGATTTTTTTGGCAGAATTATGGCCCTTTAAAGGTTTTAATACACAAACTTTGTCTGATCTACTTCTCCTGAACCCCTCGCCAGATTTCAGTGAAACTTTGCAGGGATGATCAGCACCAAGCCTAGTTGTGCATGTCATTGTCACGTTCCGGTTTACAGATATTTGGCAGAGTTATGGCCCTTTAAAGGATTTTGATACCACAATTTTTTCCGGGCTAGTTCTCCTGAACCCCTGGCTGGATATAAACGAAACTTGACAAGGATGATCAGTATCAAGCCTAGTTGTGCATATCATCGCCATATTTCGGTTGAATGATTTTTGGCAGAGTTGTGACCCTTTAAATGTTTAAATACACAAACTTTGTCCAGATTAGTCTCTTCTGAACTCTTTACCAGATTTCAGCGAATCTTGGCGAGAATGATCAGTACTAAGCCTAGTTGCACCTCTCATTGCCATGTTCTGGTTGAATGATTTTTTAAAGACTTATGGCTCCTTATACATAAACGTTATCTTGAGCCAGTAGAGCGTCCCTCTTGGGCCTCTTGTTTGAAACTGTTTTGAAAGTAGTTTTCAGTTATATTTATTAATTTAATTTGGTAAACCTTTCCGGACGATCAATCGTGAATATCATAAGCGTTTTTGAAAACGAACAAGTCTAGTACTTATATTTGTTTGTACCACCACACACTATACTATACTAGTCTTGACTGGGACTATAGGAACGATTTCTAAATTAACATCAATTCTATGTTGTATCGATAAATGTTATTTTGTTCTTGGATTAAGTCATACATTTAAAGGAATATATGCGAAGACCATGATAGGTTATTGTCTACATTTACACCAAGAATCGTATTGTTTGTAACGACTTTAGGAGTTGCATAATTAAATGTTTGAATCATGGTAAACCAAAATAAGTGTGACTGCTTATGCTTGAATTGATATTGGATCCTAGCCACTGTGTTCACCAAAGTCAACACAATGTCATAACGTTTAATTGGTGGAAAGTTTTCTCTCAACGTAACCATTATGGGTATTTGTTTTATTCCTGAAGCAACTAGCCTTAAAGGTTAAAGGAAGTGTGCAAATATTTATTGCAAATGGATAAAACGACTGCTGCAAGTCATAAAACAAACAATATGTGTGAAACGTTGAAAACCGTGAAATAGGAAATGACAGAAACCTGAAGAAAAAAACCGATTGTCTAATATATTCTTCAAGACTTCATTTATCGCATTGAATTAAATCTACGCAGTCTGCTCTATGGCAATATATTAAAGAGAAAGTGGTACACACCAGGGAATAATATGTGGGAGATATTACTCTTGCATATATGAATAAAAGGAGCGCTTACATACAAGCTGCTTATTATATATCGTGCATCCTGAAAAGACGAAAACGTCGTTTAATTAAGAACATAGACACATTAAAGCAATTAACTGATTACTTTGAACTCTTTGTACTACTCCATGTACCTATTATGCTAATTTGCATTTGTTTAGACATTCTGCCAGCGACACCAGACGACATTATGCATATGGACCAGAACATGTATTTTGAATGTAACAGCGGAGAGTTCATACTTGCTCTGTATGTATGTGATACAGTTACAAATTGTTTCGACCACAGCGATGAACTAAACTGCGGTAAGTTACACAAATGATTCCACATGTACAGGCAGCAGTTCTAAAACGTGTATTTTGTAGAACCAAATGTTATGAAAAGAGATAAAAATGAAAAATTTGGAAGTCGCCGAACACGATAAATACAAACAATATTGCAGTCTCGTTTTGACTGAGACTGAGGCTGTTTCATGACCGTGATTTATGCACGGTTATGAAAATGCTTGCCATCGTTCATTCCCTCTATCCCCGGGTTGAGCAGAACTCAATATTTAAAATGTCAACATTACACACTTGTGAGCCAATCCGAAGATGGTATGCATATGACGGTGAACATGGAACTTTCAATGTGGTATTTTCATACCATTCCATGACCAGCGGCGTGTGGTCCCAGTTTCTAACAAAATGCTTTGACCTTAACGAGAAAACAATGAGCGAAATAAACAAAATATAATTTAGTTGGAGCAGAGGTTATGAAGCATGAGTTTCACAAGTAACTGTCAAATACTAAATTAAATTACAATTTATCCTAAAGGTGATTAAACATTACTCAAAAACGTTAAATGCTGGGGTAGAGGAACCATATATTTGAAATTAAAATAAGAAAACAAAAGTATTCGATAATGTACCACCGATATATGTATATCAATATCGGGCTCAGCGATCTCCAAAGATCGGAATGAATAACAGTTCTGATTGTAACACGATTACATGCACACAAATGTCCTCATTAATACTAATGACCGGTTTTTCTTAACAAAATTCAAGATGACTCCAACAGCTAAACAAGAGAGCCAATATGTCCATAATTCGCCTACCTGAACAACTGGGGATGAAGATATTAATTTGATGCAATATATTAAACGACATTTAAGGAAAATAGGCTCTGCCCCCTGACCGCCCGACATGTTTCTTTCCGATAGAATGGTTTGGCTTTACTTTCTTTTGCTGAAGGTCACCAAATCATCATTTATCTAAAATTATACTGAATTCTGACTATTGGTTTCAGAGAATAAGATTTTTTAAGATTTTCAATATACACATATAAGGAAAATAATCCCCGTCCTATTGCGGCCATGTTTTTTACCGAAGGGTCGGCTTTAGCTGTTTTGGTAGAGTTCACTTAGTGATCATTTCTATTATTTTAAATTCTGACCATACGTTTATTCTCGTTCATGGTAACCACATTTCTGCACGGATTGCCTTTACTATAGCAATTTTGACAAAAGGTAACCCATGCGTCATTCCTTGAATTTGATCAAAATAGGTTATGCGGTTTCAGGGGAGATGTTGTTTGTAGAATAAATGTTTAGCAGCATATAAATAAGGAATATGAGCCAAGCACCCTGACTGCCATGTTTTTAGACAGAATGGGTAGAATGGGTCCAAAAATCAAAAATGAGTTTGCCTGGAAATTGTATGGTCAGCTCGACTAACATTAGCCATTTAAAATTGAAAGGTACATGTAGCTACATGTATTTTGTCCTTTAAAATGTGTGATACGCAAACAAATATATGCACTTGCCCCCAGCACCACTTAATACAGTTTAGGTTGTAAGTGTATTTCAGCCTTCGTGTTTCAAAGAAAGCTGTACAGCTATCTTATATCATATCTGTTTCATTTCGATCAATACTTCTGCTTATTAACATCAAGACAACTCCGACCGAGTCCACTCAGACGCAGCTGCCTCAGAGTAGCTACGGGCCTGATAAACGAGGTACCTATTAGGGAACACATATTAAATGCATTTGTCCGGAGAGTACATGTTTACTTTAGATCAAATTATTTCAGCATGTTTGTGATCGTGGATGCTATAGAATAAACGCATGTAAACACATGTAATGCATTTATGTTTTATTTTGAAAAGTACTGAGTACTTACAACATTCTTCCAACAGTATCTTTTCAAATTATTTTAAAAAGTGTTCAGTACGTTGTACACGGAGTAGCTTACATTGGAAGACCAATTATAAGTATGTCTTGGGTTATCATGTTGCATACAGATAGCTCTAGAAACTTAACGCAATAACAGAAGCTGAAATGTTATGAAATGAAACTATAAATGATTCTTATCACCATCAGGTGCCGATCTAGAATCGAGTTTTGGTAGCGTAAATTTGAAGATGAAAAGCAAAAAACAAAAACTTAAACCAATGGTGTCAGTGAGGCTCGAATCTATGTTCTCCGGATTAGTTAGAGTCTTAGGTTCTATACGTTAACTCCATATAATAGCCGGACTTGATTAACACATGCCAACTCTGCAATTTAAATACCGCAACATTTCATATGCCTCAAGAAAACCTTTCTTCCGTACTTTATCCAGTCAACACGGTGACGCTGCATTCTGAATATCCACTTACATAAATAACACACGTTTTTATAAAAGAAAATGGTGTCCGTGCTTGGTGGATTATTCCAATGTCAGACTTTTAGTTTTTAGTTCGTGAAACCCGTTTATATTGATTCAATAGTCGTGCGATATGTAATGGGAAATAAAGCTGATTTATCAACGGAATAAACTTACTGTTAGTACACTAACATAATCTTTGAGACATTGTTACAGTTACTGTGCATGCTTGTATTGTGTTGCATGAGACGAAGTAATCGACCCGAGAAGCGACGTGTGCGTATCGATACAATTATATACAGTAGCGAGGTGTTTATATACCGCCTTGCAGATAACCGACGTAGCCACATCCCAATTCATGTCAGCCAAGTCAGGTATGGACTGCAAAAATGAAACCAAAGTGGATACCCTATACTGCAAAGCAAACATTCAATATATATGTGATTAATTGGTGTCTTTACATTATTAAATAGGGATTGTGTAGGTTTAAGTCCAAATTGTAGTTGAATAACTCAAAATCCATATGTTATGAACTTTTATATTTTATGTAAAGAAAAAGGCATTGGAATGTATGCGTGTGATGACGGTGCACACTTCTACATTGGGTTGTGGTGTGACATGAAGTATGACTGTCAGGACAGGTCGGATGAAGCTAACTGCGGTACGTGTGAACTGTCAATTTGCTTTATAATTTCGTTATATCATTTAACGTTGTGTTTTTTTTTAAAACAAAACAAAAAAAGGTAAGTTGACATTTGTAATCATGTATTTTTAAAACCGAGACAAAGGTATCCTTCTATGAAATATTTAAACATCAATTCTATATACATGAAAAGATAATTGTTTACATAATAATCCATATGATACAACCAGTAAGAACTTATGGTCAAGACATACCAAAATGCGCGACCTTGACCCTTAACCGTCTATTAATTATACATAGACAAATACAGTTTTATCTCATTAGATGGTATTGTCCAGAATTCTTGCGCATGTGACAATGAAAATTAGTGGGACACACACCCGCTATTGATTTTAACGTAATTATGCATATTATGTATCATCGTTTTTTCAAGCTGTTTGAAAGAAGCTATGGACGTACTGGACGAGAACACTGCATGACCTCGAACATACATCCTAAACACACACACACACGCACACACGAACACACGCACGCGCGCATACATACATAAATACAAGACGCACGCCCGCTCGTACATACCATACATACGTATGTACATTTTTTACGGTTTTTACGACATTGTGCATTTCATTTAAACATGTTGGCCAAGTTAAGTAAATATTGTTCGACACATAAAGGCTCTATTAGTCCACTCAGCCTGTGAACCCACATCAAACTAATTGCAACAGAAATGATTTTCTGATTTTTTGATAGATACATATATTGCAAAAAATCACAAAAAAGTCTAGAAAACCTAGATAGGAGAAATAAGTTTTTTTATGGCTCAACAATGTGCGTTTGTCATAAAATCACTACAGGTTTATGTATATGTATATCTGCAACATTTTGTTACGAATAAGACATTTCAATGAGGTATTACAATATAAAAACATAGCTAAATAATACAAATTTAAATGTTTGAATGAACGATGGATATAACTGCCTATTTTAGCACTGTTTCTTAAAATTCGCATATTGAATTACCCCACCCACTTAATTACAATAGATCTGCATTTCAATGTAAAACTGTGTTATAGGCAGTTTTATAAAGCATTTTTGTGTAAACATTCATAATAAGATCAACGAGTAAGTACTGGGGGTGAAACATTGACTAATGTATGATAATCGTCGGCATTGACGGCAACTATAAATACCCAAGTCTTTGGCATTAAAATATTATTTCTTTACGTATTTGCAACAGAAACACTTTATCTGCACAGAAACTATTATTGTGAAAAGCATTAGGCAGTTGCAGTATGACTGACGAAGCCTTAAAAACACAAATATGTATATCTGTACATATCTGACTGTGCTTGATAAAAAAACAATACCTTGAATAAGGATCCTTCTTATTACTTGATTTACATAAACTTTATGCATTCTTTGTTAGCAAACATGACCTCTGTGATCCAAGCTTCTTTGATAATAATTTTGGAGCGAGATAAGGAAAGTATAAAGAGTTGTATTACCATGAGTTTTTCAATACCGAGTGATGATACTCATGACAATACGTCCAAATAAACAAACACATGCTAGCGCACTCGTTTGTTTGTGCGAAATCTCACTCAGGCTAGAAATCCCGTATTGAAAACTCATGGTAATTAAGTTATATTATACATTTTTCTAAACTGTTAGTGTTTTTTTTAATTGCAGTACAAAATTACAATATTTTTGCCCCCAAACTATTGTCAGTACACAATTATAGTCATAATACGACATAATTTAGATTATAACTGTGATTACTTACAAGCATACTGTCCCTTGTAACAAACTTGACTTGCACAGACGTTTGGCAATTCGTTGCTAGAAAAATATAACCAATATGACCCCTGCTCCTTGAAATATACTTTTGGGTCAAATTATGGCATGTTAAAGTCTCTTCAAGTGGCAAATTTTACAACATACAACGTTTCTAATTATTTTTACGCATATTCAATCACGAGTATTTTAGGAACCCGTGAATACGTTTAATCGGTACATATACATAAATATATGACCTGAACACGTTGATAGTTTTAATAAACGGTTGTGTAGTGTAATTTTGCCATTATTTGGCGGGGTACTTCTTAACATTTTAATTGTATGTTGTTAATGCAGTCACTACTCTGTTTATATGCATAGAGCCTTACAGTAACTTACAGCCAGACTATGCTAATACAAACGCAAAATCAAATAGTTAACATAGTTTGTGAAAGGCTTATAACTTAGGAGCAACTCAGTAGAATATAATAATACTTTGAAACATATGCCAAATTTGATATCACGAACGCATTGAAGAAAAGGTTTCAAATGTCAACATCCTCTTCTAGTGCTTTTGTAACATGAATCATTCTTGAAATTATCACTTTTAATAATAAGTGGTGACCAGGATAGGTTGTGGTAGTGTCTTGATAGATCTCTTGCATCGATCAGAACGGTATATTGTGTATATCTATGCCTATAACATTAATACAAACTACTTGTAATTAGGCAGTATTAGTAGTTCATATCACCTTGCAGTATGGCATGACACAATTACAAAAGCTAAGAACCACAGCGGTGGCGTAATGGTAGAGCATCCGCCTCGCATGCAGGAGGTCGTGGGTTCAATACCCAGCCGGGTCATACCAATGACTAGAAAAACGATACTAGTAGCTCCATTGCTTGACGCTCAGCATATCAGCATATAAAGGGTAGTGCTAGGACTGGTCGGCCTGGTGTCAGTATAATGTGACTGGGTGGGGTACCATATCATGTGTCTATACTGATCAACCCTAAAAAGGGCTAATGCTCATGCAAATCAAGTTGCAAATAATATATAAATCGGTTAGGGGTATTCAAGCTGTTTGTGATGATGTACTAGATTTGGCATTAACATTCAATAGTGAAAGCTACGAATTATTGATATACTAGTAATTAACATTGCGAATTATGACATAGAAGTAGTATGACTTACAAGTATGCTGCAACATCAATTACTACAGGATAAATGCTAAACGATATAAGGATATTTACCCATGGTGTTGTGATAGTTTTATGTAGGAACAGTTATATATATTTAAAGAATTGTCTAAACACCTTTGAGCTCTATTATGACTATTAGTATGGTATTTTTAATAATTGTGCGCAGTTACAGCGTAAGTTGGTTATAATGACTATTACGAATGAGGTTAACACTAACGCTAACAATGGATTAATAAATCATTGCCGACAGCAACACTATAGTGGTCAATATATTATCCACCCTCCACTCACACACCCCACCCCACCCAACACCCGGCGCATCACCATAAATCTTAAGTATTTACCTTTCATTCTTCCAAAAATAATTATCAAGGAATGATGCTAGCGATGGGATATTAATAGCTGCCGACAATGCCGACGGCTACCATATAGAGGCCAATATATTAATCCAACACTTCATCATCAATCTCAATTTGAGCATTTGTCTTAAACTGTAACAAGAAATGCATATAACATAGCATTAACTTTGATATGCAATTTCTCAATTGTGATTTCAGTGGGTGGAGTAATTCATTATGCACTTTTCAACAAACAGCGTTAAAATATACCTGTATTTTGTAATTGTTCAAAGAAGTAATTGTTATGATTAATTAAGGTCTAATAGTGTAATACATCATTAAAATGTCTTATTCCAAATAAAATGCAGCAGCTACAAAAGACTCTAAATCTGGTGTTGTTTTATGAAAAGCGTAAATATCGGAGCAATGAAAAACTTATTTCCCCTATCTAGATTTTTCTAGACTTTTTTGTGATTTTTCGCAATATATGTCACTATCAGAAAATCAGTAAATCATTTCTGTTGCAATTTGTTTGATGTTGAATGGTAAAATTTCACAGGCTGAGTGGACTATATCTCTTTTACAAGGCAAAATAAATTCAAAGGCCATAACTTCCAAAAAAAATCGCGGCGTTTTAACTTATATGTTGACAAAGCTCTAAGGACGGCCAACGGAAGCCTAATTAATACTCTGGTACATGCATTTTCATATTAAATACTTAAGTTAATGTACTTTTAGTGGCAGTCAAATGCACTGCATCCGAATGGAGATGCGATAACGGCCAGTGTGTTACTTTTGACCGTCTTTGTGACAACATATTCGACTGTAACGATGGTTCGGACGAAGGTTGTAAAGCCTGTGGAGGTAAGTCTTCGTGACAACACATTCGACTGTAACGATGGTTCGGACGAATGTTGTAAAGCCTGTGGAGGTACACATTCGACTGTAACGACGGTTCGGACGAAGGTTGTAAAGCCTGTGGAGGTAAGACATGTTCTTTGAAAAAATGAATTGACACATAAAGATGCGATACATTAAGACATTTATGAATACGAAGTAATTTATAATAAATATAAATCAGATGGTGAACGTAAATCATTCATATTTGACGATAAGACATGTACACATAAAGAAGAAGGTGAAAGGTTGGTTCACATAAACATGTACAACCCTATTCTCCATACAGTGGGATTGGTTGTGTTTCATTTGATATCTATAATGTTATATCTAACCGAATGATACTGAAAAAACAGGGAGTACAGAATGGTTACCGTAACGAACGGGCAGCCAGGTGCAACCAGTTGCCAGTTGCCAAATACTTTAAATTTTTGAATAATTAACATATGATATAACATTGTATTTCAACCACAACATCCACAATTTCACTAATCAGTTTACAATAAAAAGAACATAGTCATATTTCAAAATTTAGCGACAATTGAAAATGGAATGTATTTCTTGTACGCGGTCTTACAGGTGTAACTCACGGCCACGTTGATGTATTGAACATGTTATTATATATATACATTAATACATATTTTATCTATCAACAGTTTTGTCAATCTTATATGAGAATATCTTAAGAACGAGCTATGTTGTACTCTTTCTGGATTCATTTTGGGCCAATTCCTATGTTAATAATGTCCGTATCTATTACAGTCCAGCCGTATGGTGCGAAAATTATGGGATTTGTGGTAAAATATTTGCAGATGCTGTGTATAAGTGTAATGACAATGGTATTAACACAGTTAAATTCTTTATTCTTAAACAGGAAACTGTAAATATAAAGATCTACACTCGTGCTACGAATCATCAGAGAAGTGCATTTTGAGGTCATTAGCTGAAGATGCTATGTATGAGTGTAGTAACCATGGTGATTCGCCTCCAATTGATGAGATAATTACTATATGCAATCAAACATATATGGATCCCGCATATATAAATGTCGGCGAAGACTTGCATGGTAAGTACCAATTCATTTACATTTAATCACAATACAAGTAATAATAAGCAAGCTGTTATAGCTAAAGAAAGATGAAAATATCGGACAGGGAAAGCAGCATTCAAGGACGACAGTCAACCACAAAACACAAAAACAAACATGCAAACAGACAAACGAGAAGGCAAAAGTAATAAAAAATACAAACGACATCACAAACACAAAAGGATTGACAATAGGGCTACCACCATGGAACGGTCAGTGGCAACAAATGCCACTGGGGGTTTAAACCGGTTCTAGGGTGCACCAAACCTCACACGTACCCTACTGTCATCCCATTAAAACAGGACAGTGTAAATAAAGACATCCCCGCCATGATCTAATCTCTTACCAACAAGGCAGCATCAACAGGCAATATAAGTAAAACACAAATATGCTCGTGTAAATATAATACAAAAAAACAATAGCCTAGAAAGCCATAATGAAGGTACTCAATGACTTGGCAGAAGCCAGAGTAACAGAGAATAAACCATTATTAAAATTTGCATTCATCCATTTTATAACAAAATTCCTTCTAAACGTACACAAATTTAATATTTTTAATCGTACGTATCGAGCCGTGAAGTGATCAATTGTATTGAAAACCGGGTGACAATGTTTAAGGCGATTGATTTGGATTACGACAGCTAATGATGAATGTCAAAATTGAAACCATTTGAAAAACATGATAATATAAAGAACCGTGCAAATCTTAAGGCCTTAAGTATATTTTATGAACCGTGCAAATATTTTGTCCTTAAGTATTATTATCTGGTATACTTATACTTATAGTATACGATCCGATCCTGAACAAAATACCTAATGTATATGTGATCATTAATCCAGGAGACAAATATCATTTTTTAACTTTTAAGGCAGTAAAAATGCAGATTTTAACATGTGAACACATTATATTTGGCCTAGGTGGCCATAATGCTGGACGTCACCATTTTAGAAGAGGAATGTACTGCCTTTGAATTTACATAAAATAGGACAAAACTGAACTTCTTTCTGTGTTCGAAATAACTACAACTAGCCAATATCTTTTAAAATGCCCGAGTATCCTGATTCAAATTATCAATGACTCTTCTCTCAGACGGACAGAATATCTAGCCAGGGTAAAATGCCGAGTATCCTGATTCAAATTATCAATGACTCTTCTCTCAGACGGACAGAATATCTGGCCAGTGTAAAATGCCCGAGTATCCTGATTCAAATTATCAATGACTCTTCTCTCAGACGGACAGAATATCTGGCCAGTGTAAAATGCCCGAGTCTCCTGATTCAAATTATCAATGACTCTTCTCTCAGACGGACAGAATATCTGGCCAGTGTAATGACTCTTCTCTCAGACGGACAGAATATCTAGCCAGGGTAAAATGCCGAGTATCCTGATTCAAATTATCAATGACTCTTCTCTCAGACGGACAGAATATCTAGCCAGGGTAAAATGCCGAGTATCCTGATTCAAATTATCAATGACTCTTCTCTCAGACGGACAGAATATCTAGCCAGGTTAAAATGCCGAGTATCCTGATTCAAATTATCAATGACTCTTCTCTCAGACGGACAGAATATCTAGCCAGTGTAAAATGCCGAGTATCCTGATTCAAATTATCAATGACTCTTCTCTCAGAATAACTGAATATCTAGCCAGTGTAAGATGTCGAGTATCACGATCCACATTTTCAATGACACTTCTCTCAAGCGAACAGAATATCTAGCCAGTGTAAGATGTCGGATATCGTGATCCAACATATCAATGAGTTTTCTCTCAGAGGAACTGAATATCTAGCCAGTGTAAGATGTCGGATATCGTGATCCAAACTATCAATGAATTTTCTCTCAGAGGAACTGAATATCTAGCCAGTGTAAGATGTCGGATATCGTGATCCAAACTATCAATGAGTTTTCTCTCAGAGGAACTGAATATCTATCCAGTGTAAGATGCCGGGAATCTTGATCCTAACTATCAATGACTCTTCTCTCAGACGAACTGAATATCTAGCCAGTGTAAGATTTCGGGTATCGTCATACAAACTATCAATGACTCTTTTCTCAGACAAACTGGATTTCTAGCCAGTGTAAGATTTCGGGTATCGTTATCCTAACAATTAATTACACTTCTCTCAGACGAACTGAATATATAGCCAGTGTAAGATGTCGAGTATCGTGATCCAAACTATCATTGACTTTTCTCTCCGACGAACTGAATACCTAGCCAGTGAAATATGTCGGTTATCGTGATCCAAATTATCAATGACTCTTCTCTCAGACGAACTGAATATATAGCCAGTGTAAGATTTCGGGTATCGTCATCCAAACTATCAATGACTCTTTTCTCAGAAGAACTGTATATCTAGCCAGTGTTAGAGGTCGGGTATCGTGAACCAAACTATCAGTGACTTCTCTCTCAGACGAGCTGAATATCTTGCCAGTGTAAGATATCGCGTATCATGATCCAAACTATCACTGACTCTTTTCTCAGAAGAACTGTATATCTAGCCAGTGTTAGAGGTCGGGTATCGTGAATCAAACTATCAGTGACTTCTCTCTCAGACGACCTGAATATCTTGCCAGTGTAAGATGTCGAGTATCGTGATCCAAACTATCATTGACTTTTCTCTCCGACGAACTGAATACCTAGCCAGTGAAATATGTCGGTTATCGTGATCCAAATTATCAATGACTCTTCTCTCAGACGAACTGAATATATAGCCAGTGTAAGATGTCGAGTATCGTGATCCAAACTATCAGTGACTTCTCTCTCAGACGAGCTGAATATCTTGCCAGTGTAAGATATCGCGTATCATGATCCAAACTATCACTGACTCTTTTCTCAGAAGAACTGTATATCTAGCCAGTGTAAGATTTCGGGTATCGTCATACAAACTATCAATGACTGTTCTCTCAGATATACATTACATATGAAGAAGGTGATCCGAAAGTAAAACTGAAGGAAATGCCAATTCATGCACCGAAGCTTATGTATAATTGGAAAAAAACCATGTACTATCAACAAATGGATATGGCTTATATTTAAGTAAGTGACTTGTCTGCCCATATAAGTTATGGTTTAATTTTTCAGGTACACTTAAAGGAAAATGTTCAAATGGAAGCATTTATATATACTTTTATGGACCTACTCAGCAGTATGACGGACTTGAAGATCTGACAACAGTCACGTTTATACCGGACAGTAAATATCTAGTAGATAGACTTTACAACGTCTCAGCAAGATGTCAGCTACAAGGTGACATATTCTGTGATAAATCACTGGGTGGGATGTTACATTGCCAGAGGTAAACTGTATACTTAGTAATTATACTTGGTTTTCTAGTCCTTACCTTTGCGATAGATTGATATTATTTCTGTATTATGTGGTAGTTTTGATATGACTAGTAGGAAGAATACAAATGAATATAGGTTGCGTATTCGTGATGAAACGGAATGTGATATTGTTTTTTAGTTTGAAGAAGATCACCGTTGTTCCACTATTTATCTCATTACGTTATTCAAAAGTGTCCGTTTGGAGACGGTACAGACATAAAAGAGTATTGCTAGTTAATTTGTGAGTACGTTGACGACCCGTTGTCGAAAAAACATATGACAAGTTTGAAAGACAACCCCTATATGATATTGAATATATAAGGGTGTAGGAATTATTTTTACATAACAATCAGTTTATTATACTGCAGACTATAATATCTGATTTGGAAGTATCTATATTTGAACAAACAAACACATTATTTTTACATATTATATAACTGTAAATATAAAGTTTAGCTAGCCCTTATGCACATCTAGCTTAAATAAATGTAATGTTATTTTATATTATGAAGTATTTTAAATCATCGGCATGACTTGGGTTGATCTTCTTTTTCACTTTCTTTTTGTAGTCCAATGTAAGTATCACAATTATCTCCCATTTAGTTAAAACAGACAAATAAGGTAAAGAGCAAGGTTACACATTAAAAAATAACTGTTACTGGTCTCAAGTTATAAAAACCGCTAAAGCAATCGACACTATCCTTGCCGTCATAAAGATATAGGGAACCAAAGTTTACCATTTGCGAAATTACCTCCCTTTACATTGAAATAAGAGCGAAATTATAATTTCTGTAAAACATGTAGATTATCACATGTTGCTATTGCCATTGCATATTTCTTTTGTGACTGAATATAACTGATAATTATGTTAGTTATATTGCCCACGACCGCTTCTGCACTTATCTTAGAATCACGATACTTCACATCTTACACTAGAATCAACATCCGTTGGTGACATGAGACCAACTGAAACTTCATTACGTAGTAGGCACATTAGTAAACATCTTCCCGCAAAACGTGAATAAGAATATATTACGTTATGGCGGCGCGCCAGAAGCGCACTGCCTATATTGGGATTGGTTTTTGATGCTGCATATGGCGGAGCACGTGACTTTCGTTGTTGTTGTTGTAAAAATGTTGGGGGTAAAAGACTGGCCAAAATGTTGGGGTTAAAAGACTGGCAATAAGATCGTGTTGTTGTATTGAAATTGCTGTATTAAAATTGGCGCTATATCATAGGTCCATATAACAGCTACAACTTTGAAACTTTATACAGTTGTTCTACATCATAGTTTGACCCAGCATATCAGGTTTCATAACTCTGTGCTGCTTTCTGCAAAAGTTATGCACCTTTTTGAACTTAGTATATTGGTTAAGTTTTCCGCTAAGGTCAACTGTTTAGCCAGTATGTTTTTGGAAAAAAATACGATTTATTGTCATCCCTTGATCGGCGTCTGCGTATTTGGTTAAGTTTTATGTTAAGGTGCACTTCTTTCCGTAACTATAATAGATACAGCTTTGAGACTTTGCTTGAGCATGCTATTTCCTGACGCAGGCCATGCAATACTGGTTTCCACTTAGGAAAATATCATGATCAGCCCTACGTTTGCCACACCTATGATCAAAATTAGTGACAAACATTCAAAATCCCAAACTGTATGATATCTTACCACTACAAACCACTTCTTCCGAATACATGTCTACCCCAGCCATTTGTCACATTTCACTGATTATATCAGCTCATTTTTGATGTTTTTCTTTACTTAATTCAAACTACCTCAATATTCTAAAAATCTTCTTAACATTCTAGAAATACATATCATCAGCAATTAATGCAAACACTTAAATATGTTTTGAATATCTTAAGTATGTGCCTTTGTTCTCAAGCTACTATTGCTTACTGTTGCCATATAACTTTTTATACTTTTTAAAACATTTCTACATTTTTGCTGTACAAAAAGATTGGCAAATAAATACACATGTTTGTTTCCTCCTTTTGAAATCATTCTGCGCCGCCCTGATGCTTTGCATCAGTTTCTTCTTGTAATGTGTTGTAAATAGTAGGTATACAACAGCGCGATCGAACTGTGTAGTAAAACAAACTGCGTGGATGTTATTGTTGATGCCAGTGAGGTAAAGTCATCACATGTAGATGACTAATACTGCCCAAAATGCAGTGATATGTAGCGAGCAAATAGCAAGGACTTAAACAAAACCTGCTGCCCATGGTTAAAATTATGTACTACTGATTTTATGAATATTGAGTTCTGCTCAACCCGGGTCTAGAGGGCGTGAGCTGTAGCTAGCATATTTCACTACCGTTCATGAACAGTCTCAATCAAACCGAGACTGTAATATGTTGTATGTGTCGTGTTCGGCCGTTTAAAAAAGGTCCATTATCATACTCTTTTAAGTACAATTGAACCGTATATACAATAGACAACATATTGCACATTTAGATGATAACAGTTAACTGGTAATGAAGCAATGCAACCAGAACAAGACGATAACGAAATTGAAGTAATCACACATATAGATGACTCTAAACTGATATACCAATCATTACCACTCTGACATTTCCTTCTATAATCGGAACCATATTAGTTTTTTTTTAATGACTTTAATGACTTTAATGTCACAGATAAATGTTTAAAAAATTAAAATTAACACGCACGAGCGATATGATGAAGTCACCTTGACATCATTCGGAATGATATACGATTCATATGCGGAATATGTATCTTGACGTACTGTAAGACATACTCTGAATGGGTCATTGTGCCAGGAAAAACAAATTCCTGGTTGTAACTGTGCCTGAAAAGTTCGCTCAATTGGAATTTATTTAATATACTAGTATTATAGTGGGTTCAATCGTTATATTCATACAGTTTGTGGAAGTTGGTTTAATTAGTAGTCTTTAATTTTAGCAACATTTATCTCAAATTTATTCTGTTAAAAATAAAATGTGGTTATGTCATGACATGTTATGTCTTCTTCCAGTATTGAAGTGCTTGGTCCCCTGATGTTATCATGGACAAGAAGAGGAGATACAGATACAGTTCAAGATAAATCGTACCTGAGAATTGAATGTAAACGTAAGATAATTCTGACTTTAAATATTATTTTTATAATTAATCAAATGTCAAAAATAAAGAAAATTTGAATTCTGATACTGTCATTTAAATAAAGGACATTTAAGATAATATCTTACCAATAGCAGAATTTTAAAATCTGTCTGTTCTATGGGTCACCAATTCTAACTCTTATCATAAAGTCAATCCAATAACACAGAATTATAAATACAGGAATCCACTACATAATATTTCCTCGCAAATCTGATGTCAATAACAATATAAATTAATGACTATCATATATACACTCAACAAAATTCCTAGTCGGTCAGTATATATTGTATTACTATTTTTATAATAATCCATGTATTCACACGAAATTTCAAATATCGATATTTGAAGAGGTACTGCAACTAATTATTGATTTTTTCTGACCCGCTCGCGGTCAAATTAACCGTGTTAGGTGCGTTGACCAATATAGCACATTTTGCACGTGCAGGACATGAACACCAATATGCACGTGTTCATGTACACTTTTGTCATTGCTGATGATTTTCCTACTTGAAAAACACATACCATGGCGAGAATAACACAAGAGGAACGCGGCCGAGCTGTCGGAATGTTACAGGCCGGGACACCTTTACGACAGGTGAGTTTTATTTTTTGAAATTTCAAAAGAATATCGATATAATTTATGTGTAGCTATTATTTTGGTGGCTTTTTCCGTTTTTAACTTTATTTCAGGTGGCAAGAACCTTCAATCGGCGGCTATCCACCATCCAAGCTCTTTGGGAGACATTCAACCAAACCGGAAGTGTGGCTGATCGACCCCGACGGTTCAAACAGATGGTGACAACACAACGGCAGGACAGATACATGATCGTATCACATCTCTGTGATCGTTTTCTACCAGCTACAACGACATCTAGCAACGACATCTAGCATACGAGGGAGTCTCATGGACGTCATGTATCAACTCAAACCGTACGAAACCGGTTACGTGACGTCGGAATTCGATGCCGTTGACCTCGGAAAGGTCCTATCTTAACGAGAAGACACCGCCAAGCTCGCTTAGCTTGAGCTAGGCGACATTTACGGTTCACCAGGGCCGACTGGGCGAATGTTCTTTTCGTCGGCGGGACAAGGATTGTGCCGACGGCCGCAAACGCATTTATCGCCGACGTGGTGAGAGAAACAGCGCCAATTGTGTTCTTGAGTCGGACCAGTTCGGGGGAGGATCCATTGTGATATGGGCGGGCATTTCGATGCACACCAAAACACCGATCGTGTCCATACAAGGCAACATGAATGCACGACGATATCAGACGGACATCATTCAACCTGTTTTTATACCACACATTGCTGCAAACCGTGGCATGCAACTCGTCCAAGACAACGCTCCGTGCCATATCGCCAGAGCAACATTGGCAATGTTACAGGCCAATAACATACGAGTCAACCATTTTCCCGCTAAAAGTCCTGATCTAAACCCAATCGAGCATGTCTGGGACTTATTAAAACGAAAGGTACGGGCCTAACCTCAGCAGCTGAATCTATGAGAATTGGAGCCTGACGTCAACCGCGTTGAGAGAAATATCCGTCAGCAGTATCTTCATAGATACATTGTATCAATAAGGAGTCGTTGTCGAGCCGTGATTGCTGCCGATGGAGGGCACACACGTTATTAACATACAACAGACGTCAATTAACATGATTTTGTGGCTTTTGAATTACCGGGTCGCCTTATTCATTCCAGCGGAAGATGTCAACTCTTTATTTGTTTGAAATGAAATTTTGTTTGGTGATTTGTAATGAATTCCGCTTTCTTATGCGATCAATACATTCACGAAATTGAATTTATTCTTTTTTGTCACGCCTTTTCGAAGAAAAAAAAAGACATAAGTGTTGCTTTTCCGGCGGCGGCGGCGGCGGCGGCGTCAACATTCAAGTTTTGCGTTTAGGTCATTTTCTCACAAACTGTATGCACTAGACCTTTCAAACTTTGCTTATAGTTGTATCATGGGTGGTACATCGCAACGTGACAAAGCAAATGTGGAAGTGACCTTGACCGTCCAAGCAAAGGGCAGATAATTTACTATTTTTTAGGTTCAACTTTTGCGTTTAGGTCACTTTTTCACAAACTGTATGCACTAGACCTTTCAAAGTTTGCCTATAGTTGTATTTTGGGTGGTACATGGCAACGTGATAAAGCAAATGTGGAAGTGACCTTGACCCTCCAAGCAAAGGGCAGATAACTTAATAATTTTTAGGTTCTACTTTTGCGTTTAGGTCATTTTCTCACAAACTGTATGCACTAGACCTTTCAAACTTTGCTTATAGTTGTATCATGGGTGGTACATCGCAAAGTGACAAAGCAAATGTGGAAGTGACCTTGACCGTCCAAGCAAAGGGCATATAACTTACTAATTTTTAGGTTCAACTTTTGCGTTTAGGTCACTTTTTCACAAACTGTATGCACTAGACCTTTAAAACTTTGCTTATAGTGGTATCTTGAGTGGTACATCGCAACGTGACAAAGCAAATGTGGAAGTGACCTTGACCTCCAAGCAAGGGCAGATAACTTTAATTGTTACATTTACATCGCTTTCTCATGAACTAGAATTATGCACTAGATATTTTAAACCTAATTTATAGCTTAATCTTTTGAAGAAAACATATTCTGTTTTGACATAGTTGTGTCTTCCTTAGTGCATCCTTTTTTGGATGCCTGGATTTCATCTATGACCTTGACCTACTTTTGGAGCTGATGATTTTTAGCTCTACTGGCCAAAGGCCTTCATTTTTCATCCGATCTTTACCAAACTTTACCAGATTGTTAATATCAATGAAAGCTCGCACAAGTTCGAAAAACCAGCCAGATCGGACCAATAACAGCGGACTTATGGCCCATGATTTAGTTAAAAATGCTATATTTGGCCTCGTTAATACGATAGGGCTTTCATTTTTCATCTGATCTTTAACAAACTTTACCAGATGTTTTGCCTTTTTTTTTATTAGTATATATATATATATATATATTTTTTTTTTTAATAGATATATTTATTTTATATATATATATATATTTATTTTTATTTTATTTTTTTAATATATATATTTATTTTATATATATATATATATTTATTATTTTTTTTAATTTTTATTTATTTGGTTTTAATCTTTTTTATTTTTTTATTTTTTTTTTAATTTTCTTATTTCATTAATTTTTTTTATTTTTTTTTTTTGGTGTTAACGCCATGTTAGCAGGAAGCATTGCTGTGCCTATTACATTTTTTTTCCGGTTCGTTGATTTTTGATGGAGTTACGGCCCCTTGACATTTTTTTTAAAATTTCTTGTCGGCGCTTACTCCTCCTAAACGCCTAGTTGGATTTCGACGAAACTTGGCAGGAAGCATCGGTAAGATGTCTAGTTGTGCATTTCGTGCTTTATTTTCCAGTTTGCTGATTTAAGACGGAGTTATGGCACTTTGACATTTTTACTTTAAATTTCTTGTCGGCGCTACTCCTCCTAAAAAGCTTGCTGGATTTCTACAAAATTTGGCAGGAAGCCTCAGTATGATGTCTAGTTGTGCAAAGCATGGTATATCAATGAAATTTTGGACAAGTTCGAAAACCAGCTAGATCTAGTTAGTAACGACAGGTTATGGCCCTGAATTTGTTGAAAAATGCTATATTGTATTTTCCTTTGTTAAATCTGTAGTTACTTCATTTTTTATCTGATCTTTACCATATTTGTTTAGAATGTTAATATAACCCCCTCCCCTCCCCCCAACTACCACCCTCCCCCCTCCCCCCATTTTTATGAAATTTCATTCATAGAAGAAAGTGGGACAAATTAAAAAATGCCCATGCCAGACTAGACATAGCAGACTTAATGCCCATGATTACCAGGTGAGCGATCTAAGGCCATCCTATCCCTGTTGTTTTTGCTATGTTTTAAAAAAATACTGATGGGAATTTTATGTCGACAACCTTTGATATAAGAGCTGTTTTAGCCAGTAGAGCATCCAAAGGCCCTCCTGGGCCTCTTGTTTTTAATAGAATGGCATTTTGTTTTTAAACAAATGCACTTAAATATCATCTCAGTAAACGGCAAACTCGATTGTTTTTAGTTACAAAAGTGTTTACAAACTTTCATTTAAGCATCATTGACCTTTTTATTTTTAAGTCCAGCCCCCATTAGGCGAGACATGTGAATCCACGGATTTCTTGTTTTAATTACAATTTATTGAGGTGACCGATTAGCAATTGTGTTGAGTGTATACATTAAACACAAAGCAACCAAGAATGTTAGCAAAGCCCGGAAAAAAACAAGAAAATACACATCAATTGTTACGTCACGATAGAATCCCTAATCTAACCGGTCTTCATACAATCTAGGGGAAAGATAACATTCTAACAATTAATATCAAACGCATTTCAAAAGAAAGTCTTTCCTTTTTAGAGAGACTGAAAACTATTGCAACGTTATTTAATTACATAATCCTATGTTTCGGTCGACAATTTGACAATATTCGAAATATCCTTCGCAGACCCTGTAATATTCCGAAGCTAAATGATTTTCAAATTCGCATTTTTTTTTAATAATTTGAAGTATTAAGACACCCTTTTTATCTAAAAGTTTGAAATAGTATAAATTAACTTGACATAGAAGCTGTTTATATCAATAACTTAATAACAAAAGTAGTTTAGTTTTCTAATAGGCCTATATGAATTTATATGATATATTGTGAAGTGTTGTACTAGAACGAAGTATTACATAAATATAATTGAAATTGTACATATATTAACTCAACAGCCGTTACAGTACACTTACATATTCTGTCGCTGCTATTTATTTATTTACTATCCCCACCATTTTTCAAGAAAAAGTGGGGATCATGTATTCCTGTCCGTCCGTCCGTACGTCCGTATGTAATGTTGCGTAACTCCTCCTAAATCCAGTATGCGTAATTCAACCAATTTAGTGTATGACTTCCCCACATCATGACAACTTGCAAGAGCAACATTATTTTTGACTCCGCCCCAAGTGGGACCGCCCCAGGGGTCAAAAGGTCAAATACACTAAAATTTCAACTAATTAACCACTAGGCGGAATTCAACCAACTTTAGTGTATGTCTTCCCCACATCATGACAACGTGCAAGAGCAACACTATTTTGACTCCGCCTCAAGGTGCCCGCCCCAGGGTCAAAATGTCAAATACACTAAAAATGCAAACTTGCTAGGGAGCTATGGTATTGTTTATCATGATGTATGGCAGATACAAATTTTGGGGGCATATTTCCAGGGATGTGCATGAGACTTTTGAGAAAAGTTGATGCAATGTCGGAAAACGGAGCTAGGGGAGATAATCCATGCATCTCTGACTTGCACTTCAAAAAGGTGGGGATCTGCGATGGCTCACCATCGACTACATCTAGTTTATTTATTTATTTATTCATATTTTAATATTATGTAATTATTCCACCCCTTAAGTGAAAGTTCTATTAAGTACATTATACACTGGTGTACGAAACACGATGACATTATCATGTCTATGTTAAACACTGGTGTACGTAACAAGATGACATTATTATGTCTATGTTTTACACTGGTGTACAATACACGATGACATTATCATGTATATTTTATACACTGGTGCACGATACACGATGACACTATCATGTCTATGTTATACACTGGTACATGATACACGATGACATATTCATGTCTATATTATACACTTGTGAACGATACACGATGACTAATAGTGTCTTTGTTAAACACTGTTGCACGCTACACGATGCCGTTATCATGTCTATGATATACACTGGGGTACGTTACACGATGAAATTTCCATGTCTATGTTTAACACTGGTGTATGATCCGCGATGACATTATCATGTATATGTTATACAATGGTGTATATTACACGACGACATTATCATGAATATGTTACACACTTGCGTTTACCTTACACGTTGGCATATGTCATGTTAATGTTATATCCTGGTTTGCGATAAACGATGACATTGTCAAGTGTATATTAAAGTTCAATATACACGTGGTGACAATGCTAACAAACACCGGTGAAAGTTAAATGATGGCATTGTTTTTTGTATGCTTAACAGTGGTGTACGATACACGTTGAATAATTTGGCCAAAGTATATAATGTACAATTAAACTTGCTTGCATGGCTATGGGCAAGGACAATATTAAACATACGATTATATTTTTATGTTCAAGCACCATTCACGATACATGACGAACCCACGATGATGTGTAAATCCGGTAAAACAAAGATGTTTGCTCGCCACAAATGTGTATTGAATATCAAGCCTGATGGAGCACCATACGGCTGTAGAGATCTGACACATCTGGATAACTGTGGTATAAGTTAATTATCCGTTTTGGCATCAATAAATGAAGTTTTGTGAAAAACAGATATATCTATATATACATGGTATACCTCAATAATATTAATAAAGTAAGATTTGTATACCCATGCACTTTTAGCCTATCATTCGCTTGGTTTTCGTAAATATGTGTTCGTTCTTTCAATTTTAGCAAATAGTTTGTGTTGATATTTTTGATTTATTTGCATTAATATACGACCTTTTTTGTTTGTTTTTATTTTGACTGTCTATATCAACTGAAATACATGACAGAAAACACAATCATTATATTCGAGAGATTTTCTATCCGCTATAAATGATACCTTAGTATGAACAGTATATGTAGTTGTGTAAAACATCAGTGTTATCCTATACTACACCACAGGGTAGTCGAATGATATACAACATCAGTGTTATCCTATACTACCCCACAGGGTAGTCGAATGATATACAACATCTGTGTTATCCTATACCACACCACAGGGTAGTCGAATGATATAAAACATCATTGTTATCCTATACTACACCACAGGGTAGTCGAATGATATACAACATCTGTGTTTTCCTATACTACAGCACAGGGTAGTCGAATGATATAAAACATCATTGTTATCCTATACTACACCACAGTACTACACCACAGGGTAGTCGAATGATATACAACATCTGTGTTATCCTATACCACACCACAGGGTAGTCGAATGATATACAACATCAGTGTTATCCTATACTACACCACAGGGTAGTCTAATGATATACAACATCAATGTTATCCTATACTACACCACAGGGTAGTCGAATGATATACAACATCAGTGTTATCCTATACTACGCCACAGGGTAGTCGAATGATATACAACATCAGTGTTATCATATACTACACCACAGGGTAGTCGAATGATATACAACATCCGTGTTATCCTATACTATACCACAGGGTAGTCGAATGATATACAACATCAGTGTTATCCTATACTACACCACATGTAGTCGAATGATATACAACATCAGTGTTATCCTATACTACACCACATGTAGTCGAATGATATAAAACATCAGTGTTATCCTATACTACACCACAGGGTAGTCGAATGATATACAACATCAGTGTTATCCTATATTACGCCACAGGGTAGTCGAATGATATACAACATCAGTGTTATCATATACTACACCACAGTACTACACCACAGGGTAGTCGAATGATATACAACATCAGTGTTATCATATACTACACCACAGTACTACACCACAGGGTAGTCGAATGATATACAACATCAGTGTTATCCTATACTACGCCACAGGGTAGTCGAATGATATACAACATCAGTGTTATCATATACTACACCACAGTACTACACCACAGGGTAGTCGAATGATAAACAACATCTGTGTTATCCTATACCACACCACAGGGTAGTCGAATGATATACAACATCAGTGTTATCCTATACTACACCACAGGGTAGTCGAATGATATACAACATCAGTGTTATCCTATACTACACCACAGGGTAGTCGAATGATATACAACATCAGTGTTATCCTATACTACGCCACAGGGTAGTCGAATGATATACAACATCAGTGTTATCCTATACTACGCCACAGGGTAGTCGAATGATATACAACATCAGTGTTATCATATACTACACCACAGGGTAGTCGAATGATATACAACATCCGTGTTATCCTATACTACACCACATGTAGTCGAATGATATACAACATCAGTGTTATCCTATACTACACCACATGTAGTCGAATGATATACAACATCAGTGTTATCCTATACTACACCACAGGGTAGTCGAATGATATACAACATCAGTGTTATCCTATACTACACCACATGTAGTCGAATGATATAAAACATCAGTGTTATCCTATACTACACCACAGGGTAGTCGAATGATATACAACATCAGTGTTATCCTATACTACCCCACAGGATAGTCGAATGATATACAACATCATTGTTATCCTATACTACACCACAGGGTAGTCGAATGATATACAACATCTGTGTTATCCTATACTACAGCACAGGGTAGTCGAATGATATAAAACATCATTGTTATCCTATACTACACCACAGTACTACACCACAGGGTAGTCGAATGATATACAACATCTGTGTTATCCTATACCACACCACAGGGTAGTCGAATGATATACAACATCAGTGTTATCCTATACTACACCACAGGGTAGTCGAATGATATACAACATCAGTGTTATCCTATACTACACCACAGGGTAGTCGAATGATATACAACATCAGTGTTATCCTATACTACGCCACAGGGTAGTCGAATGATATACAACATCAGTGTTATCCTATACTACACCACAGGGTAGTCGAATGATATACAACATCCGTGTTATCCTATACTACACCACAGGGTAGTCGAATGATATACAACATCAGTGTTATCCTATACTACACCACATGTAGTCGAATGATATAAAACATCAGTGTTATCCTATACTACACCACAGGGTAGTCGAATGATATACAACATCAGTGTTATCCTATACTACACCACATGTAGTCGAATGATATACAACATCCGTGTTATCCTATACTACACCACATGTAGTCGAATAATATACAACATCAGTGTTATCCTATACTACACCACATGTAGTCGAATGATAAACAACATCAGCGTTATCCTATACTACACCACAGGGTAGTCGAATGATATACAACATCAGTGTTATCCTATACTACACCACAGGGTAGTCGAATGATATACAACATCAGTGTTATCCTATACTACGCCACAGGGTAGTCGAATGATATACAACATCAGTGTTATCCTATACTACGCCACAGGGTAGTCGAATGATATACAACATCAGTGTTATCCTATACTACGCCACAGGGTAGTCGAATGATATACAACATCAGTGTTATCATATACTACACCACAGGGTAGTCGAATGATATACAACATCCGTGTTATCCTATACTACACCACATGTAGTCGAATGATATACAACATCAGTGTTATCCTATACTACACCACATGTAGTCGAATGATATACAACATCAGTGTTATCCTATACTACACCACAGGGTAGTCGAATGATATACAACATCAGTGTTATCCTATACTACACCACATGTAGTCGAATGATATAAAACATCAGTGTTATCCTATACTACACCACAGGGTAGTCGAATGATATACAACATCAGTGTTATCCTATACTACCCCACAGGATAGTCGAATGATATACAACATCATTGTTATCCTATACTACACCACAGGGTAGTCGAATGATATACAACATCTGTGTTATCCTATACTACAGCACAGGGTAGTCGAATGATATAAAACATCATTGTTATCCTATACTACACCACAGTACTACACCACAGGGTAGTCGAATGATATACAACATCTGTGTTATCCTATACCACACCACAGGGTAGTCGAATGATATACAACATCAGTGTTATCCTATACTACACCACAGGGTAGTCGAATGATATACAACATCAGTGTTATCCTATACTACACCACAGGGTAGTCGAATGATATACAACATCAGTGTTATCCTATACTACGCCACAGGGTAGTCGAATGATATACAACATCAGTGTTATCCTATACTACACCACAGGGTAGTCGAATGATATACAACATCCGTGTTATCCTATACTACACCACAGGGTAGTCGAATGATATACAACATCAGTGTTATCCTATACTACACCACATGTAGTCGAATGATATAAAACATCAGTGTTATCCTATACTACACCACAGGGTAGTCGAATGATATACAACATCAGTGTTATCCTATACTACACCACATGTAGTCGAATGATATACAACATCCGTGTTATCCTATACTACACCACATGTAGTCGAATAATATACAACATCAGTGTTATCCTATACTACACCACATGTATTCGAATGATATACAACATCAGCGTTATCCTATACTACACCACATTAGTCGAATGATATACAACATCAGTGTTATCCTATACTACACCACATGTAGTCGAATGATATACAACATCAGTGTTATCCTATACTACACCACATTTAGTCGAATGATATACAACATCAGTGTTATCCTATACTACACCACATGTAGTCGAATGATATACAACATCAGTGTTATCCTATACTACATCACAGGGTAGTCGAATGATTACTTTGATATAAAACATTCTCACATGAACTATTATGTTCTTCGTAATTTCACTGCATCCGTATTTTTGAAAAAGGGTAGAGAATGATGTTTTGAAGCGAAAATCTTCAATTATAAAAATAATTGCAATACACATTTAAAATAATGTAAATTGTAAATCGTCGTTTAAGGTTATAGTATTCTGATGTGTCCATGTCTGAACGTAAAAAAGTGGAGTATGCATTTTTTTGCTATTTTTATGTTTTCACGATTTCAGCAGAAACTAACATGAAATTCGACTTTGAAAATTATTGAATTTTTGAAAACTACTAGTTGGAACCATCGGCTGCTGGCTTTGTTACGCTTTCTTCCTCTATAAAAAATAAGTTTCTTTACTTTCTTATAAGAAAAGAAAGAAAACATATAACTTTTTAAGATTTAGGGGAAAAAGACACACATTTGCGAATAATGATGAAGAAAAATGACAAAGGATATCTTTATATGGTATGTGATAATACAGCAACAACAGCTATTTATTTTTTGTCTTATAAAATATGAATAAAATGCTTGTTTTGATTTATTTATAAAATCATCGATAACATAAAAGTAAACTGTCCTATTATCGGTCAACTTCTTAATATTGCGATAAAATTCGAGTTTCTAATTCAACATTTATATTTTTCTCTCAAAGTAAAAGATACGATCATATTTAAATTGCAAACACAGTTTTAAACAATTATGGTGGACTTATTTGGTTTAAGGTAACTCTACTGCAACAGAAACGTATAGGTTTAAAATTGGAAAATAGTATCTACCTAATTCAAAATGTAATTCAAAGCGAACCGCGTGAAATTGGAGATTATTTTTAAATACATACGTTCTAAATTGACAGTTTTACATAATTAAATCAGGCATATTTTATGATAATCACTTCCGCTGAAAAATAACATCTTAAACAAAATTGTTACGTTACAAGTTGAACATGTCATTTTTAGCGAAAACAAACAGCGTGTATTGCTGGGCTAGTGTTGATGGGCTGGGATTATGTTTCCATTTTTGGATATGTACGCGCTTTTAGGTAATGTAGAAGTTGACAGGCGCGAAAATTAGTCGATGTCACATCAAAAGGAATGTAAAATGGCGGCTCGTGGAAAGCTAGTAAACACGAAATTAGGTTGAATTATCCGACAGTGCTGGCTTTCCCCTGTGGTAATATTATTAGAAAAAGTTGCCGGACTCTGTAACGGATTCATTAAATTTAAATAGAAATTCAATATTAAAAACGTTTACAGTCCACACTCCATTGTGCCCATCTGTACTAGGATTATGTTGTGACAACCAAACAGGTTGGAATATTTCCATACACCCTGCTGGAAATCTGTGTACGAATTTATCACAATTTCCGAGCGATATTGATAGATATAATTGCAGTTATAGTAAATAGAAGGTGGCGTTTGATGTTTGTCCATGTTCTTTCTTGTCGTGCCCTAAATGGTGTATTCTCTTACTGCTTTGGCTTCTGCCAAGTCATTGAGTGTCTTCATTGTGACTTTCTAAGCTATTGTTTTTTTGTATTATATTTACCCGAGCATATTTGTGTTTTACTTATATTGCCTATTGATGCTGCCTTGTTGGTTAGAGTTTAGATCATGGCGGGGATTTCTTTATTTACACTGTCCTGTTTAAATGGGATGACAGTAGGGCAAGTGTGAGGTTTGGTGCACCCTAGAACCGGTTTAAACCCCCAGTGGCCTACTTTGCCACTGACCGTTCCAAGGCGGTAGCCCTATTGTCAACCCTTTTGTGTTTGTGATGTCGTTTGCATTTTTTATTACTTTTGTCTTTTCGTTTGTCTGTTTGCGTGTTTGTTTTTGTGTTTTGTGGTTGACTGTCGTCCTTGAATGCTGCTTTCCCTGTCTGATATTTTTATCCTTTTTTATTTCCCTTAGATTATTAAACAGGCGTACTTCTGTTCGAGAAAACATGGACAAAACATGAGCATATATCGAATCAAAGAAGCATTCTGACATACTCTTTAAACCGGTATGACTGATGCATATTGCATATTTAATTTGAATTTAAAACACATATTGTTGAATGGACGGATTTGTTAATGTGTCATTTCTTTTAGCGGCTTGGCAAAGTATTGGATATAAATAAACACAGGTTAAAGTAATAGATACAGTCTGGTTTCAGCGAGTTGGCATCTTTAAACACCGAGATCGAGGTGTTTAAATAACCAACAAGCTGAGACAGACTCTATCTTTTTTTTGTAGCATGGTGTACTTAGTAACACTGTGATGTCAGAGTGACGTCCGTACTCTAAATTCTTCTATCTGGAAGTTGTAATATGGTATAGCCACGCCCCTTTAGTTACCCTAAATTAAACGATTTAATGCTTTGCACTCATCAAAGGAAATGTCACCGACCATGCTACACTATCCTTATAAAACACCATACAGTAGAAATCATAGACAAATAATGCTGAATCTGAAGTTTCTTTGGTTGTCGGCCATTTATATTTAATTTTTCAGTGGGCTTTTGTATAACCGGTCGCCGGCAAGTAATATGGTCTGCTACACCTTTGCTATTAACCAACCAAAAGTGGTGGATTGTTTTAGTTTAAACTTACATCGATTGCGAAACAAGTTATTGCAACTTAGATTAATCACTCTCGATGGCTTCCTGGGAAGAACCAGTACTAAGCAATGTGGATTAATTATCTTGCTCAAGGAAATAACATGGCCGCGGCGAGGATCGAACCCACGATTTCTCGATTCTGAGTTCGGCGCTCTACCACTGGACCACGCACTCCAAATGTGGATTGTTAAGAAATGATGATAAATGTTTTTTCTTTAGTTATCAAGGTTATTGAACCTGACAATAAATTTCTGACAAACATTTTAATTTTAACGTGAAAAGGTATATCTTACCTTTTATATTTGCAGAAGAGTTCACGTGTCCGTCAAACTATGTCAAATGTCCAGACAGTTTCTGTTTACATGTCCGTCTGGTGTGTGACGGTCAACCACATTGCCCACAGAGTGAAGATGAAGTAGACTGCGGTATGTATATTTCATATGTTCAATTTGGTACTCGTATATATACGTATACAGTATGTTAATGATATAGGGGTATATACGATAGAGCAAAGTGTCCTTATACAGTATTGATGTATGGCGTTTACTATATTTCAATACTTTCATAGTACTCAGTGCGGTATGCACATTTATCATATACCTAACGGTGATTGATATGAATTTCTCAGTGAGCTAATTTTATATCAGATTAAAATGATATCGTCACACCAGAGAAGAGAGCATTTTCCCATATCGTCACACCAGCGACGATATCACTTTGCCGGCCCTATTTTCATATCATTATATAGATATTTAAAACACTTGTTTTCCAATATTATATTTCTTCCTTCCGTCTCAGTTCTTCAATTCTGTATCAGCATCTCATGAACGTAGTTTTGAATCCTTTGCAATTATGAAGTCTTCTTAGTGATGGTCTGCTAAACCATAACATGTTCTTATCAAAACTGATCTTGTAAAAATCGCAGATCAGATATTGATAAAAATTGCAAATTTCTATGAATGATGCACTGGTAAATGATGATATAGTCTGCCAATTCGCCTGCTTATTCTGTCCAAACTCAGTCAGTGAGTGGTCTCCCCGCCTCAACTTCAAGGCGGGCATAAATATACTAAAAGCATCTTTGTGTGTGTGTGTGTGTGTGTGTGTGTGTGTGTGTGTGTGTGCTCTCGGCTCACTGAACATGCCGAACGAAACCAACAAACAGAATATTATACCTCATTTGCATATTCCAGTCTTTGTTTAATGTGACGTCATCCGGTCCATAAATAGAGGTTATTAACTGGGGTAGGTGTGCCTCTTTGTGATATTGGCCCGAGATAGCCATATGAGGCCCGAGAGCTTTAGCTCGAGGGCCTCATATGGCTGTCGAGGGCCAATGTCACAAAGAGGCACACCTACCCCAGTTAATGACCTGTTTATTACATGTGTAACCAAAACACTATTATTTTGGATAGATTATTAGATCTAAATTGCGCAAAGTCATTTTAAATACCTTTTATCTACTTGTGTATTTTTTTTTTAATATGACTCTTTTTTTAGATCCATTTGTATACACTGATTTACAAGAATAAAATAAACGTATGACGTTAATATAATAGGATGTGCCATTTGAAATCGGCAATTCGGTACTTTGTTTCCAAAACACCAATTCATCCCACTTAATTAATAATTACACAGAAACGTTTCTGACGTAAAATCATCATACTGGTGACGTCGTGTTTGCCAGTGACGTTTTATTCCACGTCATTGACTTTGTCAGTTTTTGTGTTTACGTTTGTAGAAGAAAGGAAATTTCAAATGGCATTTGGTTTCGCAAATATAATATAAGGATAAAAAGGTAGGAGATTATTTTTTATTTCACATACTGTACAGTACAGTACAGTGTTTCCTGCATGACTTTTATTTAAAATGTAATTGAGACCCAAACGGCAGTACTGGTCGGGGGCCACTTTCGTTTTTGTACCGCTTCTTTACTTTTTTGTTGTTTCTTGTTTCCAATCGTCTGTGCTAAACGTCTGTCGATAAGTAACATCGCGCTAGCAATTTGCATTGTAAAAACAGTTTTTAAATGAGAATGATGGAAACTGGGCTTGGATGGAAACTGGTCCCTAAACAGTATATTATATTATAAAAGGTTGTTGGAGACAGTTCGATCAAAAACAACGAGTTGATATAAATGTACATGTTCTGTATAATTTAATAGGTTAAATCTATCACACAAATTTTCAACATCTCCGAGCCAGTCACACATTTTTGTTCACGTCATATTGTAGGGTAATTTAGACCGAGTCGTTCTTGTTTTTCACAATTTCATTATTTAATGTCCGTACTGATCTATGTTCGGCTACTAACGATCTCCTGCGTGTACTCAGAGGGTAGCGAGCATTATGGCTGCCATTTTCAACCGTCGCAGTTGTCGTTGGATGCACGTGCCGATGCAAGATATGACTGGTTCGTGGTCGATTATTAAAAATATATCTACAATTTAATGCTAAATGTATGTAACGCAGTCTAGATTTAATATGGATTTTCGGCCCGCCATATGGGTTTTTTGGCCCTTCATATGGATTTTTGGCCCGCCGTTTCACGCGCTTATCTAATATGACCGCACAAACAATGCCTGTATTACACGAAAAACAGGCCGTTTTTGTTACTATATATAGTAACACATGTAATAAAGTTGCATATTGACCGGGCGCCCGGTCCGATAGCTATATTAATGGACGTGTGAAAAAAACGACATCAAAATAAATCATAAAACGTATTGATTTAATTTGTTGGTCAGATTCGGTATAATATAACAAATAATGTATGGTGCTTCGGTCCATATGAAGTTTATGGACTGGGCAGTCAGACCTAGAACGTTATATGGACCTCAGCTTCGCTTCGGTCCATATAACATTCTAGGTCTGACTGTCCAGTCCATAAACTTGCATATGGACCGAAGCACCATACATTATCTGTTAAATATAAAGAACAAACCTTGAACAATATACTTTTATAAAATTATATTACCGCTTTTCTCAGATTGGGAAGATTACATAAATGAACATTTTGAAAGTTTGCACAGGAAAGGCTGATTGTGCCAATATTACAAAAACGCATAAAAATAAAATAAAATGTTGAATAGATTATAAGTACCTCTGTGAATAAGCAAACCTAGGTCAATAAATGTTTTATTTTCATGTCAAATGCAAATTGCCGACTTCAATTCTTACAGTTATTCATACACCTCGGCTCCCGCGAGGGAAAACTAATATCTGTGGCGTTCATTGAATTAATTATCCATATAAATCACTGTTAGATATAAAATAAATAGAATAATCAACCTGGTTGGAGATATATGGAAAATATTTCACGAGAACACGTTGTAATTTGGTTAAAACACGAGTTCGAAGAGAGGATGACAGTAAGAATGCTCACACTGAGGCTATGATTATCACACGAGGCGAATCATCAATACCAAAATCCCCTCATGCCAAAATAAAGTTCATTTTAATTACAGACTTTTCGTAATTTTTCTTTTCAAAAACACTTTTTGTTTAAAAAATAAGAGGGCGATAGTACGAATGCTCACCCTGATGATATTCAATATCCAAAGGGCGAACATTCTTACTATTAACTTCTCATGAATGTAATACTTATTTTATTCATGATATCGAAATCCCTTATGGAAAAATAAATATAGCTATAAAATCGAACAGGAAAAGCAGCATTCAAGGACGACAGTCAACCACAAACACACACAGAAACAAACAACAAATTTAAAGATGAATACAAGTCCAAATAAGATGAAGTTTGTAAATTACGTCACCATAGACGTCAGGTTGGGATAGTCCTTGTCGCAGAAGAGTCATTAAATTACTTTTACATTTGGAAAGAAGATCAGGGTTACGATAATACATTTTTACAAATGTTTTACGAAGTTTAATCTAACGGTAACCCTGATGGAGTAGCTTTTTAGTTATATAAAGATTACGAATATTAAAGTCCTCAACTCGAGAATAACTCTTTTGATAAACCTTTTAATTATTTTAACAAAGATAGTATGAAAGTGACCAAGGATCATGACCAAGCTCTTGAAAAACTAATAAGTTGAGAAAACATATACCCCATAAGAGGTTGCTCGGGGAACATCCACATCTAAAAGGGGATAATTAACAATATCAAAATCAAAATCATCTCTCTTGTCTTATATTTTGCTCATTATTTCACCATTTTCAATGGAGAGATGTAAATCAAGAAAAGAAGCTTTAGTATCCGAAATATTAGCTTTGTTAAGTTTAAGTTCTTTAGGTCAATGTCTAATATGTCATCATGATACCGAGAGGTGTCACTAAAGGCCTCAATAGCGCCTTCCTGGGTATCTGGTGAAAGACTCAACATTAAACAAAATTGCGAAAAGGTGTGCACAGTACGTACCCATAGGAATACCAACAATTTGTCTGTTAACGTTCGTTCCACACCTGACGAAATTATTATCTAATAGGAAGATGAGTGCTTCACAAACCTCTTGGCAAGTCCACATAGTGTTATTGTCTAAACTGGCGTTAGTAAAAAACGCTTTAATATTATTACAGGCCAAAAATGTAGTATTTTTCCTAACGAATGTTTTTTTAATAAGGGCAATAAGCTTGTCTTTGATAAGGTGATGTGGTAAGGTTGTATATAGCGTAGAGAAGTCATAAGTGTTAATAGATGAAACTTTATTGCAAATGTTATCAAGAACGTTTCCTGAATTTTTAAATAGCCTGATTTTTCTTTTTAAAAACAACTGTTGTTCAGAAATATGCTATGAAAGTTATATCATTGGGTTGGAAATAACGTAACTAAGAAAATTAGTGGTCGTTTATTGAAATCGGTAATAAAAGTACTTTTGAAGTTATGATGAGTTAAATATAGCAGTTTCACAAAACTGAGCCAAAATAATACGCAAACGAACGCGCATGAAAGCTGCGCATGCGATAATTGTTTTTATGTCACCCTGTGATTTACTATCACCCTGCAATAACACCCTCTTGTCAGATAGTTAGAAAATGCACATTGTTGAATGGGCGTTTTATGTGAGGTATAATAACATATAGTGTTGTTCTATATAATCATAATGTATCATGTATCGAATACAATATTGCGGTATAAATGTAAACTATACACTACTCAACTTTGATAATCTGTCAATTTTAAAAGAGTTATATATTTTTTTTAATAATTCATATTTTCATTTGAAAGTTTAACTCGCGTCGTTTAACAAATATCGCTAGCGATTTATAAAACTTAATCTGCCTTGATTGAACTAAAACCTTGTTGATAAACTTAATAAAATATTGGTATGTGTTTCGGTGATTTCCAGTTTTTAGTATTCGTGTTATTTTCAAAAAAACCTGGGTGGCCGATTATAAAAGTTAAGTAGTGTATTGCGGTATGTACGTATACTGTATTCGGATATATTATTGCGGTATGTATGTATACTGTATTCGGATATATTATTGCGGTATGTACGTATACTGAATTCGGATATATCATTGCGGTATGTACGTATACGGTATGTACGTATACTGTATTCGGATATATTATTGCGGTATGTACGTATATTGTATTTGGATATATTATATCAAATTTTCAAAATGTTTAATTTTACTTATTTCTTTCACCTTCATGTGAAATTTTGTTCAGGAAAAGCTGATTATGCCAATGTTACGAAAACGCATACAAATAAAACAAAATATTGAATAGATTATAAGTACCTCTGCGAATAAACATACCTAGGTCAATAGATGTTTAAAATCCTGATTGGGGTAACCCTATGTTTCTTGCTATTCTTCCAAATAACATGCCATCATCTAATAACACGGATAGGTATCATAAGGTTAAGCTATCGATGTAAGGTGAATAACGTAGGACCGTAATTACTTTTATCAAAAATACTTTGGAAATGGTTGCTATTGTTGCATATCTTGCAATAAAACAAAATATGCTTTGACACGGGGGAGATATTGACGTTTAATTTCCTTTCAATATTGTGGATTAACAACATAAAGACAATAACGATATAATAACTGCCATACCTTGTATAGTTTAGTTGGTCGTACAACTACAAACAAGCGGTCCTTTTTCTAATATGACTGTCATTAAAACATTAATATATTATAATATATTCAGTAGATAGCAAACTGTTCATCTTACGAAAATTGTTTTAGAGATTTACACATGCAGAGGTATGTTCAGCTGCAGGGAAGTGGATCTTGTCTACCACATGACTTAGTTTGTGACGGCATACGACAGTGCCCACATGGTGACGATGAACGACTATGCGGGTTTGAATGTCCACCACAGTGTACATGTTATGGCGTGGCTTTTCTAAAGTGCAATGCAACTTTATCATTGTTTAGTAATGCTAAAAAGACATCACAATACGTGCGTTATTTAGATTTGAGCAATTCAGTAGTGTCGAGTTCACGGTTTAGCGAGTTATCAGTTTTTCTATCGCTGATTGTCGTAAATATCTCCAGATGCGGTATAAAATCCATTACATCAAATATGTCTACTAACCCCCTTCAGTTCCTAAAACGATTAGAGAGTCTTGACCTTTCGCACAATATGCTTGATCTTGTAACAACAAATGACTTCAGCGGCTTATATCTCTTGAAGAAACTCATTCTTACTGGGAACATCAATCTGGTTACTATAGAATCTGGAGCATTTAATGATTTGAAAAGGCTCACACATTTGCATATTGCACACTGTGGTATAAACACCATAGATAGTAATACATTTCGAGGCATGAACAGTGTGGAATATCTGTACATCAATTCTAATCCAATGCATGTACAGACGGAAATGTTCAAGGAACTGTCTACCTTGTCATATTTAGATATTCGCGGAGTAACTGTTGAACTTAAACAAGATTTTTTTTCTGGCATCGATCATTTGGAACGACTTTACACCGACTATTTCGCTTTATGCTGCGTTATGAAAACAGTTTTCTACGATGGTTTGTGTATCGCACCGGAGAGCGCCATCTCCTCGTGTGAGAATCTCATCAAAAATGATTTGCTTCGAATATGCATTTGGATTATCGGGGCATCTGCCATGCTTGGAAATGTTTTTGTCATCGGTTATCATATAAGGCATGGTCTGAGTAACCGAAGATGGCAGTCGTTCACAGTTTCTGTTACCTTCTTAAGTGTATCTGACTTACTTATGGGGATCTATACGCTGACTATAGCTTCTGTGGACGTGTACTTCAGAGGAGTTTACAGCATTCATGAGACGCAATGGCGAGCGAGTATACTATGTACGTTAGCAGGGATTTTGTCCACTATTTCGTGTGAGGCCTCCGCAATGCTTATTTGTCTAATTGCAGTAGATAGATACGTCGCAATCAGATATCCATTTTCAAAACTATCTGGCACACAATCGCTGATATTTGCTGTGCTGGCTCAGATAATGGCAGTCGTTATCGCGGTAATTCCTATCACGATGGATGTTTACTTTGGAGGAGAGTTTTACTCAAGCTCCGGTGCCTGTATCGCTCTACCACTGACGGGCAGTCATACTAAAGGATGGCAGTACTCCGTAGGTGTATTTATTGTCTTCAATATGATCCTCTTTGTGACCATTGGAACCGTGCAAGGTTTGTTGTATAAAGAGGTTAAAGCGTCAAACGTACAATCCAGTAGAAAACAACGTGAAGTGGATGCTGCAGTAGCAAGGTCGTTATCGATCATCATAATAACAAACTTTTGTTGTTGGTTTCCTATTTGTGTATTAGGTAAGTAGTTTCAAAGTTTCTTAGTTAAAACATTAATCTGCACAGCAATTAAAACGTCATAGTTTGCACTTATTCACTGTATATACTAGTCAAACCAATGTTATTTAAGAACGACACAAATTGATCAATGCCATTATACTGTATACATACTGCATGTATATGTATAAATACTGAAAATGGGATCCCGTGGAAGCAAGAAACACAAACAAGAGATAAAAGTAGCAGCTCGGTTTTATTGAGTCTGTTCATGAGGAATGCGTATGATTACTTTTCATAGTGGTACATACATACATCCTTAAATAATCTGAAGAGCCGAGTTTTCAGTATTCATAATTTTGTTAGAGCACCATCAAAACAACTGACCAATCAGTGACCAGAAATAAGACATACCAAACATTCTGGTAGGTGATAAACTCGGTCTTTATCCTCGATGTTCAACCAATTTTACTGTTAACATTAAGATATATATACAGTGTGATTATTTTAAAACCCTGCATATTTCATGCACATTCATGCAAATTGATTTAATAATGTATCTTTTAAAATCAAAATATTGAAAACTATCGTCTTTTTACTCTGCCAAATATTTTTATTTTACTATAGAACCTAAGGATAAAAACCGATTAACACAGTTTTTATCACCTACTGAAAACAAAATAAAATCTCAACATCTCTGCAATGGACAATTATGTATAGGCTTTTTGAAGGGTTTTTTAAATACCTGCGATTGAATATGCGAGTTAGTTTCAAAATTTGACCTGGCTGGTAAATTGTTTGTAAATTTAGCTGTTGTTGACGGGATAGCTACCTTAATGTAATATGGTGCTGAGCAATATTTATCAGCGAGTGTTGACCTTGTTTCTTTCTGTGTAAGCGGGTGTATATGCAAGTGGCTTCAGAATATTTAGGCGCCTCTGTCATTATTGGCCTGGATGCTGTGTCTCCCGTTAATTAATATTTGGATAGATTCGTTAAATTATTGTCCTCTTTTATTATCGTGTAATGTCGGTAAATGTGTATGAGTGTAAGGTACTATGCTATTGCTTTCATATGGATTACCACCTACAAATAAGCCATATTTATGGTATAACACTGACGTCTAAATTTGAAGTTCACCAACAATATTAATGTCAAATCCTAAACATTACAGTGTACATTTCTATTTGTATGCCCTCAAAAGGTTGCTAATCACATATATAAATGATCAATGACCTATTTGACGGCGCCCAATGTGAAAATATGTTATTTCATAAGGACGGAAAAAACTGTTGGATATACCCTGTATTAAGATGTGTGACTTTTGTTTTCTACCCGTGGACACTATTCACCATGTTTAGGAATGATGAGACAATCAGTGTTTGCAGGTTTATTAATACCCTTCAGTTTCAAAATATGCACTTATTATTTTAAATTATTTAAGTAATAAAAGGTAACACCCCTATAATCTACTGGTGAGTTTTCATTGACCGTCAGTATAATAGGAAGCTGTATACTTGGAGACCTTTACCGCTGCCACACATCAATTAATGAACGCTAATAATAATGCCGATATCGCCTGAAGAGGGGTAAATTCTGAAGCATCGGACACAAATGAAAAGAATGAGCAGACTCGGTTTTATATAATATACACCCATGTTCTCCAAGTCAAGCTTGTCACAAAAACAGATAGAAGACTCTTTATGCAATGAAAGAACATATATAAGCTATCAAGGTTGGGTGTCGATGCTTCCCAACATTGCTGATTCATATCACGGGGATTGTGTAAAGATTGGTGTTAATGGTCCCCAAGTACCCAACACGTGTCACGGGGATTGTGTAAAGGTTGGTGTTAATGGTCCCCAAGTACCCAACACGTGTCACGGGGATTGTGTAAAGATTGGTGTCAATGGTCCCCATGTACCCAACACGTATTACGGGGATTGTGTAAATATTGATTTCATTGGTCCCCAAGTACCCAACACGTATCACGGAAATTGTGTAAAGATTAGTGTCAATGGTCCCCAAGTACCCAACACGTATCACGCGGATTGTGTAAAGATTAGTGTCAATGGTCCCCAAGTACCCAGCACGTATCACGGGAATTGTATAAAGATTGGTGTCCATGGTCCCCAAGGACCCAACACGTATCACGGGGATTGTGTAAATATTGATGTCATTGGTCCCCAAGGGCCCAACACGTATCACGGGCATTGTGTAAAGATTGGTGTCAATGGTCACCAAGGACCCAACACGTATCACGGGGATTGTGTAAATATTGATTTCATTGGTCCCCAAGGGCCCAAAACGTAGCACGGGGATTGTGTACATATTGGTGTCATTGGTCCTCAAGGGCCCAACGCGTAGCAAGGGGATTGTGTAAAGATTAGTGCCAATGGTCCCCAAGTACCCAACACGTATCACGGGGATTGTGTAAAGATTAGTGCCAGTGGTCCCCAAGTACCCAACACGTATCACGGGAATTGTATAAAAGATTGGTGTCAATGGTCCCAAAGGACCCAACACGTATCACGGGGATTATTTAAATATTGATGTCATTGATCCCCAAGGGCCCAACACGTAGCACGGGGATTGTGTAAATATTGGTGCCATTGGTCCCCAAGGACCCAACACGTAGCAAGGGGATTGTGTAAAGATTAGTGCCAATGGTCCCCAAGTACCCAACACGAAGCACGGGGATTGTGTAAATATTGGTGCCATTGGTCCCCAAGGACCCAACACGTAGCAAGGGGATTGTGTAAAGATTAGTGCCAATGGTCCCCAAGTACCCAACACGTATCACGGGAATTGTATAAAGATTGGTGTCAATGGTCCCCAAGGACCCAACACGTATCAGGGGGATTGTGTAAATATTGATGTCATTGGTCCCCAAGGGCCCAACACGTAGCACGGGGATTGTGTAAAGATTAGTGTCATTGGTCCCCAGGACATAACACGTATCCCGGGGATTGTGTAAAGATTAGTTTCAATGGTCCCCAAGGACCCAACACGTATCACGGGGATTATGTAAATATTGATGTCATTGGTCCCCAAGGGCCCAACACGTAGCACGGGGATTGTGTAAAGATTAGTGCCAATGGTCCCCAAGTAGCCAACACGTATCCCGGGGATTGTGTAAAGATTAGTGTCAATGGTCCCCAAGGACCCAACACGTATCACGGGGATTGTGTAAATATTGATGTCATTGGTCCCCAAGGGCCCAACACGTAGCACGGGTATTGTGTAAAGATTAGTGCAAATGGTCCCCAAGGACCCAACACATATCACGGGGATTGTGTAAAGATTAGTGTCAATGGTCCCCAAGGGCCCAACACGTATCACGGGGATTGTGTAAAGATTGGTGTCAATGGTCCTCAAGTACCCAACACGTATCGAGGGAATTGAGTAAAGATTAGTGGCAATGGTCCCCAAGGATCCAACACGTAGCACGGGGATTATTTAACACAGGTTTATTCTATCTTTTCGATTGGAATGAATCCCTTTTCAAATAGAACGTGCAACTGTTCTCAACAACGTTGGAGGACAAGTGTGTGACTTTATTTTCAGGATTCATGTCGTTAGGTGGCTTTGCCTTATCCCTGGAAGTATATGCTTGGATCATCGTGTTTGTCTTACCCATAAATGCTGCGCTGAATCCGTTTTTGTATACGATATCAGCTATTAGAAACAAAAAGGTATGCATTTATTTACACTCTCCAGGCCGAGTCTCATGTAATTTGCTTATCGAATCCCGTCAACAACAGGTTTTAATCGGTTCCTGAATTAGTTGTTTTGAAAATCGAATCAAGCTCAAATGTAGGCCTTATTGCATTGCCTACTGACCCAGTCGGTAACCCTGTCTTCACCACCTTTTCTGTTGTATTTCGTATTTTTAATTGTATTATTAATTAAATATTGCTCCTTGTTTGTAGTACTATGCGGACCTACGATACCATTGCGTTTGGACGCCGGCTGTGGTTTCTATAGGACCCTATATCTCATTTTTGCGTTCATACTCTTGTAGTATCTGATTGATTACCTTCCTATTGAACATTCATACTCTTTTGATTCAGTCTCATTTGATCGGCTAAGCTACCACCACAACTATCAACAACAGGCATGCATACCCTTCTGATTATCTACCCCTGTACATTTTGGTGGAGTTGTGGAACTTGAACATTTTTTAATCTAAAGCATGTCCGCTCAGTTCCTCCTACATTTTTTCCGATTTTCATGAAACTTCATAGGATGTATCAGTGTGATGTTTTATAGCGCATGTTTTCAAGATGTTCCGATTGACTGATTTTTGCAGATTTACAGGAATTTCAATAACGTTTTTTCAAATCAAAAACTTATCCGCTTAACTCCTAAATTGTTCGTCCGATATTCATGATACTTTATTGAAAGTATCACTATGATGTATAGAAGTGCAAATTGACAGAAGGTTCTAGCTTTTTGGCGGAGTTTTTCCTTTCCGCTCAACTTCCTACGTGTTTCATCTCATCTGCTTTTCATGAAACCTGGTATAAAGTATCAATATCATATCTAGTAGCTCATATTGTCTGGACGTTCTGGTCGAATCATTTTTGTCGGAGTTACGAGGCTTTAACGTTTTTCAAATATAAAGCAAGCATGTCCGCTCAACTCCTCCTACGTTTTTCATCCGATTGTATTCATATGTATACCTCCATTCGGGTAGCACTATCGGATCGTTCTACCATTGTCTTTGTATGCACATGTAATGGTAACTTAAACATTATGTTTCATACAATTAAAATGTACATTTGTACTACCAGCCGTGTTTAAATCATAACCGTAATAACATGTTGGTGTACTTGTTGTAATACACGGCTCTTCTGTTGTTTTTCAGAAACATGCGAAAGGTATAACTGGAGCATCAGGTAAGCATTTTACATCGATTTGTCATGAAAAGAAATATAAAAAGATCGGACAGGGAAAGAAGCATTCAAGGAGGACAGTCAACCACAAAACACAGAAACAAACACGCAAGCAGACAAACAAGAAGGCAAAAGCAATAATAAATGCAAACGACATCACAAACACAAAAGGGTTGACAATAGGGCTACCGCCTTGGAACGGTCAGTGGCAAAGTAGGCCACTGGGGGTTTAAACCGGTTCTAGGGTGCACCAAACCTCACACTTACCCTACTGTCATCCCATTAAAACAGGACAGTGTAATTAAAGAAATCCCCGCCATGATCTAATCTCTAACCAGCAAGGCAGCATCAATAGGCAATATAAGTAAAACACAAATATGCTCGTGTAAATATAATACAAACAAAAACAATAGCCTAGAAAGCCACAATGAAGGTACTCAATGACAAGTCGTATAAACTGGTGTGAGTTTAATGTTGCATAGCATCTCGACAACATTTAAATTGTACATGTATGCATCTCCATATACACCAAAGCCAAAATTTAATACTATCCCCGCGTCCGTCTTCCGCGCCGTCTGGCCGTTAGTGTGCGCGACCGTTTGTGACAGTTTTGCGTGTATGTATCAAAACTAGACTCGTGTCGCGTAATAAAGACCGGGTCGTATAATGTCGTGCATGTTATTTGTTAACCGATCCATAACTGTTGAATCGCTTGAAAGAAAGTGCATTTGTTGCGAATATGCATTATAGAGCATGCGTCGCGTGCACACTTAAGGTCGTATGATCATTGTAAAGCATATTGGTGAAGGTACTGCACTTCGATAAACGATTTTATTTCGGTCCATTACTCCTACAGTTGTGAGTTTAAATCATTTTATTTTCACTCCGAGTACTAATTACTGACAAATGATTATTGTGGAAAAACAGTTTTGGACAGGAGATATACATTTGACATTAGTTTAAACGTTGCTTTAAATAATTACTGAAACTACATGTAAAGTCATCGAGTATATATTGGGCTCGATGATCTCAAAGAACCGGTAAATATAGCACTACTGATTCGTAGCACGGATGACTGTTATCAGCCTCCACAATGCTGTAAATGAAAGCAAGTGTGACTGTTAATACAAATCAGTGATTCGTAGTTGGTTTGAATAATTACAGCCACAGCACTGCACTAAACGAACGCAAGTGTGACTGTTAATACATGGTTACAGTCCTTCTGTACCATTTAAACGCTTCAGTCAGATAGATTATAGTCAGTCTAATCTATATTGCACAGGATTGCACAGGTTATCTATTCCTGTATTTCATGTTAGCATAGTAATGTCCGTTTATTTAAAAACATTAAGGTACAACGTAACCTGAAAAGTGTATGACCTATGTAGAAGCAATACCATTTTACTGTTTAATCCTGGTGCACCGGCTTACATATGCAACCCAGATTTCAGTTTTTACAGAGTAACATTTATGTCACCCTACACAAAACATCATCCTGCACACAGCCTGGAAAATGTAACGTAACACGTTTTCATGAACGGACTCAATATAACCGAGTCTGCTACTTCCCTCTTGTTTGTGTTTGTTTCTTTTAAGGATCGCTTTGGTATTTATTGACATTCACACTAGGGTTCGTTTAGTGTTGTGTCGTGACTAAAAATTCGTCTCGACTATGAATCAGTAGTGTTATGTGATTTATTTGTATTAACAGCCATACTAGCTTTCGTTTAGTGCAGTGCTGTGGCTGTAAAGATTTAACCCAACTACGAATCAGAAGTGCTATCTTACTTATTTGTATTAACAGTCACACTAGCATTCGTTTAGTGCAGTCAAGATTCAAACCAACTATGAATCAGTAGTGTTATATTATTTGTATTAACATTCACATTAGCGTCCGTTTAGTGCAGTGCTGTGGTTGTAAAGATTCAACTCGACTACGAATCAGTAGTGTTATCTTACTTATTTGTATAAACAGTCACATTAGCGTCCGTTTAGTGCATTGCTGTGGTTGTAAAGATTTAACCCAACTACGAATCAGTAGTGATATCTTACTGATTTGTATCAACATTCACATTAGCGTCCGTTTAGTGCAGTGCTGTGGTTGTAAAGATGTAACCCAACTACGAATCAGTAGTGTTATCTAACTGATTTGTATTAACATTCACATTAGCGTCCGTTTAGTGCATTGCTGTGGCTGTAAAGATTTAACCCATTTACGGATCAGTAGTGTTATCTTACTTATTTGTATTAACATTCACATTAGCGTCCGTTTAGTGCATTGCAGTGGCTGTAAAGATTTAACCCAACTACGAATTAGTAGTGTTATCTTACTTATTTGTATTAACATTCACATTAGCGTCCGTTTAGTGCAGTGCTGTGGCTGTAAAGATTCAACTCGACTACGAATCAGTAGTGTTATCTTACTTATTTGTATTAACATTCACATTAGCGTCCGTTTAGTGCAGTGCTGTGGTTGTAAAGATTCAACTCGACTACGAATCAGTAGTGTTATCTTACTGATTTGTATCAACATTCACATTAGCGTCCGTTTAGTGCAGTGCTGTGGTTGTAAAGATGTAACCCAACTACGAATCAGTAGTGTTATCTTACTTATTTGTATTAACATTCACATTAGCGTCCGTTTAGTGCAGTGCTATGGCTGTAAAGATTTAACCCGATTACGAATCAGTAGTGTTATCTTACTTATTTGTATTAACAGTCACATTAGCGTCCGTTTAGTGCATTGCTGTGGTTGTAAAGATTTAACCCAACTACGAATCAGTAGTGTTATCTTACTTATTTGTATCAACATTCACATTAGCGTCCGTTTAGTGCAGTGCTGTGGTTGTAAAGATGTAACCCAACTACGAATCAGTAGTGTTATCTAACTGATTTGTATAAACATTTACATTAGCGTCCGTTTAGTGCATTGCTGTGGCTGTAAAGATTTAACCCATTTACGGATCAGTAGTGTTATCTTACTTATTTGTATTAACATTCACATTAGCGTCCGTTTAGTGCATTGCAGTGGCTGTAAAGATTTAACCCAACTACGAATTAGTAGTGTTATCTTACTTATTTGTATTAACATTCACATTAGCGTCCGTTTAGTGCAGTGCTGTGGCTGTAAAGATTTAACCCGATTACGAATCAGTAGTGTTATCTTACTTATTTGTATTAACAGTCACATTAGCGTCCGTTTAGTGCATTGCTGTGGTTGTAAAGATTTAACCCAACTACGAATCAGTAGTGTTATCTTACTTATTTGTATTAACATTCACATTAGCGTCCGTTTAGTGCAGTGCTGTGGCTGTAAAGATTTAACCCGACTACGAATCAGTAGTGTTATCTTACTGATTTGTATCAACATTCACATTAGCGTCCGTTTAGTGCAGTGCTGTGGCTGTAAAGATTTAACCCGACTACAAATCAGTAGTCTTATCTTACTTATTTGTATTAACATTCACATTAGCGTCCGTTTAGTGCATTGCTGTGGTTGTACAGATTTAACCCGACTACGAATCAGTAGTGTTATCTTACTGATTTGTATCACCATTCACATTAGCGTCCGTTTAGTGCAGTGCTGTGGTTGTAAAGATTTAACCCAAATACGAATCAGTAGTGTTATCTTACTTATGTGTATTAACATTCACATTAGCGTCCGTTTAGTGCAGTGCTGTGGCTGTAAAGATTCAACCCGACTACGAATCAGTAGTGTTATCTTACTTATTTGTATCAACATTCACATTAGCGTCCGTTTAGTGCAGTGCTGTGGCTGTAAAGATTTAACCCAACTACAAATCAGTAGTGCTATCTTACTTATTTGTATTAACATTCACATTAGCGTCCGTTTAGTGCATTGCTGTGGTTGTAAAGATTTAACGCGACTACGAATCAGTAGTGTTATCTTACTGATTTGTATCAACAATCACATTAGCGTCCGTTTAGTGCAGTGCTGTGGTTGTAAAGATTTAACCCAAATACGAATCAGTAGTGTTATCTTACTTATTTGTATTAACATTCACATTAGCGTCCGTTTAGTGCAGTGCTGTGGCTGTAAAGATTTAACCCAACTACAAATCAGTAGTGTTATCTTACTTATTTGTATTAACATTCACATTAGTGTCCGTTTAGTGCATTGCTGTGGTTGTAAAGATTCAACCCAAATACGAATCAGTAGTGTTATCTTACTTATTTGTATTAACATTCACATTAGCGTCCGTTTAGTGCAGTGCTGTGGTTGTAAATATTTCACCCAACTACGAATCAGTAGTGTTATCTTACTTATTTGTATTAACATTCACATTAGCGTCCGTTTAGTGCATTGCTGTGGTTGTAAAGATTCAACCCAAATACGAATCAGTAGTGTTATCTTACTTATTTGTATTAACATTCACATTAGCGTCCGTTTAGTGCAGTGCTGTGGTTGTAAAGATTTAACCCAAATACGAATCAGTAGTGTTATCTTACTTATTTGTATTAACATTCACATTAGCGTCCGTTTAGTGCAGTGCTGTGGTTGTAAAGATTTAACCCAAATACGAATCAGTAGTGTTATCTTACTTATTTGTATTAACATTCACATTAGCGTCCGTTTAGTGCATTGCTGTGGTTGTAAAGATGTAACCCAAATACGAAACAGTAGTGTTATCTTACTGATTTGTATCAACATTCACATTAGCGTCCGTTTAGTGCAGTGCTGTGGTTGTAAAGATTTAACCCAAATACGAATCAGTAGTGTTATCTTACTTATTTGTATTAACATTCACATTAGCGTCCGTTTAGTGCAGTGCTGTGGCTGTAAAGATTCAACCCAAATACGAAACAGTAATGTTATCTTACTTATTTGTATTAACATTCACACTAGCGTCCGTTTAGTGCAGTGATGTGGTTGTAAAGATTTAACCCATATACGAATCAGTAGTGTTACCTTACTTATTTGTATTCACATTCACATTTGCGTCCGTTTAGTGCAGTGCTGTGGCTGTAAAGATTCAACCCGACTACGAATCAGTAGTGTTATCTTACTGATTTGTATCAACATTCACATTAGCGTCCGTTTAGTGCATTGCTGTGGTTGTAAAGATTCAACCCAAATACGAATCAGTAGTGTTATCTTACTTATTTGTATTAACATTCACATTAGCGTCCGTTTAGTGCATTGCTGTGGTTGTAAAGATTCAACTCAAATACGAATCAGTAGTGTTATCTTACTTATTTGTATTAACATTCACATTAGCGTCCGTTTAGTGCAGTGCTGTGGTTGTAAAGATTTAACCCAAATACGAATCAGTAGTGTTATCTTACTTATTTGTATTAACATCACATTAGCGTCCGTTTAGTGCAGTGCTGTGGTTGTAAAGATTTAACCCGACTACGAATCAGTAGTGTTATCTTACTGATTTGTATTAACATTCACATTAGCGTCCGTTTAGTGCAGTGCTGTGGTTGTAAAGATTTAACCCAAATACGAATCAGTAGTGTTATCTTACTTATTTGTATTAACATTCACATTAGCGTCCGTTTAGTGCAGTGCTGTGGCTGTAAAGATTTAACCCAAATACGAATCAGTAGTGTTATCTTACCTATTTGTATTAACAGTCAGATTAGCGTCCGTTTAGTGCAGTGCTGTGGTTGTAAAGATTCAACCCAACTTCGAATCTGTAGTGTTATCTTACTTATTTGTATTAACATTCACATTAGCTGTCCGTTTAGTGCAGTGCTGTGGCTGTAAAGATTTAACCCAACTACGAATCAGTAGTGTTATCTTAATGATTTGTATTAACATTCACATTAGCGTCCGTTTAGTGCAGTGCTGTGGCTGTAAAGATTTAACGCAACTACGAATCAGTAGTGTTATCTTACTAATTTGTATTAACATTCACATTAGCGTCCGTTTAGTGCAGTGCTGTGGCTGTAAAGATGCGTCCGTTTTGTGCAGTGCTGTGGTTGTAAAGATTTAACCCAACTACGAATAAGTAGTGTTATCTTACTGATTTGTATTAACATTCACATTAGCGTCCGTTTAGTGCATTGCTGTGGCTGTAAAGATTTAACCAGACTACGAATCAGTAGTAGTGCTATCGTACTTATTTGTATTAACATTCACATTAGTGTCCGTTTAGTGCATTGCTGTGGTTGTAAAGATTTAACCCAACTACGAATCAGTAGTGTTATCTTACTTATTTGTATTAACATTCACATTAGCGTCCGTTTAGTGCATTGCTGTGGCTGTAAAGATTTAACCCAACTACGAATCAGTAGTGTTATCTTACTTATTTGTATTAACATTCACATTGGCGTCCGTTTAGTGCATTGCTGTGGCTGTAAAGATTTAACCCAACTACGAATCAGTAGTGTTATCTTACTTATTTGTTTTAACATTCACATTAGCGTCCGTTTAGTGCAGTGCTGTGGCTGTAAAGATTTAACCCAACTACGAATCAGTAGTGTTATCTTACTGATTTGTATTAACATTCACATTAGCGTCGGATTAGTGCAGTGCTGTGGTTGTAAAGATTTAACCCAACTACGAATCAGTAGTGTTATCTTACTTATTTGTATTAACATTCACATTAGCGTCCGTTTAGTGCAGTGCTGTGGTTGTAATGATTCAACCCAAATACGAATCAGTAGTGTTATCTTACTTATTTGTATTAACATTCACATTAGCGTCCGTTTAGTGCAGTGCTGTGGTTGTAAAGATTTAACCCAACTACGAATCGGTAGTGTTATCTTACTTATTTGTATTAACCTTCACATTAGCGTCCGTTTAGTGCAGTGCTGTGGTTGTAAAGATTCAACCCAACTACGAATCAGTAGTGTTATCTTACTTATTTGTATTAACATTCACATTAGCGTCCGTTTAGTGCAGTGCTGTGGCTGTAAAGATTTAACCCAACTACGAATCAGTAGTGTTATCTTACTGATTTGTATTAACATTCACATTAGCGTCAGTTTAGTGCAGTGCTGTGGTTGTAAAGATTCAACCCAACTACGAATCAGTAGTGTTATCTTACTTAGTTGTATTACCATTCACATTAGCGTCCGTTAAGTGCAGTGCTGTGGTTGTAAAGATTCAACCCAAATACGAATCAGTAGTGTTATCTTACTTATTTGTATTAACATTCACATTATCGTCCGTTTAGTGCAGTGCTGTGGTTGTAAAGATTTAACCCAACTACGAATCAGTAGGTTTATCTTACTTATTTGTATTAACATTCACATTAGCGTCCGTTTAGTGCAGTGCTGTGGTTGTAAAGATTTAACCCAACTACGAATCAGTAGTGTTATCTTACTTATTTGTATTAACATTTACATTAGCGTCCGTTTAGTGCAGTGCTGTGGCTGTAAAGATTTAACCCAACTACGAATCAGTAGTGTTATCTTACTGATTTGTATTAACATTCACATTAGCGTCCGTTTAGTGCAGTGCTGTGGCTGTAAAGATGTAACCCAACTACGAATCAGTAGTGTTATCTTACTGATTTGTATTAACATTCACATTAGCATCCGTTTAGTGCAGTGCTGTGGCTGTAAAGATTTAACCCAAATACGAATCAGTAGTGTTATCTTACTGATTTGTATTAACATTCACATTAGCGTCCGTTTAGTGCAGTGCTGTGGCTGTAAAGATTTAACCCAACTACGAATCAGAAGTGTTATCTTACTGATTTGTATTAACATTCACATTAGCGTCCGTTTAGTGCAGTGCTTTGGCTGTAAAGATTTAACCCAACTACGAATCAGTAGTGTTATCTTACTGATTTGTATTAACATTCACATTAGCGTCCGTTTAGTGCAGTGCTGTGGCTGTAAAGATGCGTCCGTTTAGTGCAGTGCTGTGGTTGTAAAGATTTAACCCAACTACGAATCAGTAGTGTTATCTTACTTATTTGTATTAACATTCACATTAGCGTCCGTTTAGTGCATTGCTGTGGCTGTAAAGATTTAACCCAACTACGAATCAGTAGTGTTATCTTACTGATTTGTATTAACATTCACATTGGCGTCCGTTTAGTGCAGTGCTGTGGCTGTAAAGATTTAACCCGACTACGAATCAGTAGTGTTATCTTACTTATTTGTATTAACATTCACATTAGCGTCCGTTTAGTGCATTGCTGCGGCTGTAAAGATTTAACCAACTACGAATCAGTAGTGTTATCTTACTTATTTGTATTAACATTCACATTAGCGTCCGTTTAGTGCATTGCTGTGGCTGTAAAGATTCAACCCAACTACGTATTAGTAGTGTTATCTTACTTATTTGTTTTAACATTCACATTAGCGTCCGTTTAGTGCAGTGCTGTGGCTGTAAAGATTTAACCCAACTACGAATCAGTAGTGTTATCTTACTGATTTGTATTAACATTCACATTAGCGTCCGTTTAGTGCAGTGCTATGGCTGTAAAGATTTAACCCAACTACGAATCAGTAGTGTTATCTTACTGATTTGTATTAACATTCACATTAGCGTCCGTTTAGTGCGGTGCTGTGGCTGTAAAGATTTAACCCAACTACGAATCAGTAGTGTTATCTTACTTATTTGTATTAACATTCACATTAGCGTCCGTTTAGTGCAGTGCTGTGGCTGTAAAGATTTAACCCAACTACGAATCAGTAGTGTTATCTTACTGATTTGTATTAACATTCACATTAGCGTCCGTTTAGTGCAGTGCTGTGGTTGTAAAGATTTAGCTCAAATACGAATCAGTAGTGTTATCTTATTTATTTGTATTAACATTCACATTAGCGTCCGTTTAGTGCAGTGCTGTGGTTGTAAAGATTTAACCCAACTACGAATCAGTAGTGTTATCTTACTTATTTGTATTAACATTCACATTAGCGTTCGTTTAGTGCAGTGCTGTGGCTGTAAAGATTTAACCCAACTACGAATCAGTAGTGTTATTTTACTGATTTGTATTAACATTCACATTAGCGTTCGTTTAGTGCATTGCTGTGGCTGTAAAAATTTAACCCAACTACGAATCAGTAGTGTTATCTTACTGATTTGTATTAACATTCACATCAGCGTCCGTTTAGTGCATTGCTGTGGTTGTAAAGATTTAACCCGACTACGAATCAGTAGTGTTATCTGATTTATTTGTATTAACATTCACATCAGCGTCCGTTTAGTGCAGTGCTGTGGCTGTAAAAATTTAACCCAACTACGAATCAGTAGTGTTATCTTACTGATTTGTATTAACATTCACATCAGCGTCCGTTTAGTGCATTGCTGTGGTTGTAAAGATTCAACGAAACTACGAATCAGTAGTGTTATCTTACTGATTTGTATTAACATTCACATTAGCGTCCGTTTAGTGCAGTGCTGTGGCTGTAAAGATTTAACCCAACTACGAATCAGTAGTGTTATCTTACTTATTTGTATTAACATTCACATCAGCGTCCGTTTAGTGCATTGCTGTGGTTGTAAAGATTCAACCCAACTACGAATCAGTAGTGTTATCTTACTGACTTGTATTAACATTCACATTAGCGTCCGTTTAGTGCAGTGCTGTGGTTGTAAAGATTTAGCCCAAATACGAATCAGTAGTGTTATCTTATTTATTTGTATTAACATTCACATTAGCGTCCGTTTAGTGCATTGCTGTGGTTGTAAAGATTCAACCCAACTACGAATCAGTAGTGTTATCTTACTGATTTGTATTAACATTCACATTAGCGTCCGTTTAGTGCAGTGCTGTGGCTGTAAAGATTTAACCCAACTACGAATCAGTAGTGTTATCTTACTTATTTGTATTAACATTCACATTAGCCTCCGTTTATTGCATTGCTGTGGCTGTAAAGATTTAACCCAAATACGAATCAGTAGTGCTATCTTACTTATTTGTATCAACATTCACATTAGCGTCCGTTTAGTGCAGTGCTGTGGTTGTAAAGATTCAACCCAAATACGAATCAGTAGTGTTATCTTACTTATTTGTATCAACATTCACATTAGCGTCCGTTTAGTGCAGTGCTGTGGTTGTAAAGATTCAACCCAACTACGAATCAGTAGTGCTATCTGACTTATTTGTATTAACATTCACATTAGCGTCCGTTTATTCAACCCAACTACGAATCAGAAGTGCTATCTTACTTATTTTTATATCAAATAATTTCCGAGTTATGACCGAGATGAAGCTGTGGTTTAACGTTTTGTAGAAACGCTTGATATATGTCATACGCTTTATATATGTCATACGCTTTATATATGTCATACGCGCTTTATATATGTCAAACGCTTTATATATGTCATACGCTTTATATATGTCATACGGTTTGCTACTTTGTTCTCTTGGTTGTGTTTGTTGCTTCCAAAGGATCTCCCTTATCAGTATTTATTAACATTCACGTGGATTTTATGCAGAATACCAATAAAGCCGGTGCTAGGGGGCAAAAGAGGTATTGCTTCTTACATTATCTCTCATGAACAGACTCAATACAACTAGGTCTGCTACTTTTATTCTCTTGGTTGTGTTTGTTTCTTCCAAAGGATTCCCTTATCAGTTAAACGACTCGTACAAATATAAGTGATAAGAAACAATTATATAAAGTATAGGGACCAGAAGACATATACGTCTAAAGTTATGATTCAGGTTAGGCTACATGATTTAGTTTAGTAAAAAAAGATATAACTATAAAATTGACAACTGGGTTATATAACATAATAATTTTTTTTTTTATGCAAGTAGATTGTTTTACAGATACGAGACAAGTGTTAACGGTTTCATGACCATTGGTTTCAAAACGTTGCAGGTAAGGTTACATGTTAAAATGTGACTCCAGTCGACGACGTTAAATTTATTCCCGAATACAACCGGAGACAAACATATCATGTAATACAAATGAAAATAAAACAAAACACAAATACAATTGACATCTTTGGCGAAGATAGAAAACAGTTATTTCTAAATAATTGGTATATTGGTTATAATAGTTTACTCAATAAATGCAGTTAACTTTGTAATACTCGAGTGACCTTTAAATAAGCGATAATATACTGAAATACCTGTTAGAATGCCTTTTTATTTATAGATGCTGTTACGACAAACGCATTTCTGCAGATTTATAACGACATGACGCGGAACGGAGGCCTTAAACTTGTATCTGCAAATAACCAATCCAGCATGCTTCTTTCTCGTTTCCTGGCTAACAACAGCATGTCAACACAAAGTGTACAGCTGATTAAAAGACGAATTATGGAAGACATTGGCAAGTTTCATGGAAGAAACATATGTCATGGCTATATTTCAGAAGATACCGTATCGGTTATCATTGAAGGAAACGTAAGAGTTATTTAAGATATTTTTTTAAAACGCGTCTGGCACATGAATAGTTCGAACCTATATAACCGTTACATTACATTATACTTATATGTCTGTTTTCAGTGGAATAATGGTAACATGATTGGCTCTAACTTAGCGAATGTGTTTAAGACACCACCGCTGAACACGGCGCGTGTAACTTCGAGTAACGTACCAACACTGCTGTGTATTTCAGAGACGGTCCCATGTAATGGAGATTATTCTTGCGCCATGTAAAACAGCTAGATGCATATGGTAAACTAGAACGAATTCGACGGCGCGGCCGTCGTAAAATACCCATGTTTTATTCACATAGGTCACTTCCCCCTTGCCCCCCCCCCCCCCCCCCCCCCCCCACTAAATTGACACCCTCTTACCCTCCACCCACCACCCATTTCCTCCAACCCGAACCCCAGGGAAGACGTGCGAGTTTTAAATAATAAATCATTTGACATGCTGAGTAACTCTTTATTAGATGACTATTATACCAATTAATGTGCAAAAGTATGAAAAAATGACGCCGTAATTGCATTATTAGTGTATTTGATGCTCCCACGCCCAACCAAAACATAGGAGGAAACAAATGTATACAGTTTAATCCCATCATTTGAGACATAATTAAAAAAAAAAAATCACCCTACACACAACCCCCCTGGACCCCCGGGCAGACGGTCCGAGTTCGACATAATAAATATAATAAAATCATTTAATATGTTGCTTATGTTTTATAGACGTTTACATACACCAAGTAATGTGCAAGAACATGAAAAAATGACAGTGTACTTTTTGTGTATTTGACCTTTTGACCCCCCTGAGGGACCCTGGGTGCAGAGCCATCATCATAATGTTTCATTTGAGACATAATTAAAAAAAACATGAAAAAAAAACCCGACCTCAAATCCCGCCCGCCCCACCCACCCTTGGCCCCAGGGCAGACGTTCGAGTTTGCGAACTATAACAATCGTTCGATAGACGATTACATATACCAAGTTATGTGCAAAATATGAAAAAATGACAGTGTAATTGAATTTTTAGGAGAAGATGCGGTAACGGACAGACGGACAGACAGACGGACAAATTGAGGCGATTTTAACATTCCTTTTTTTTTCAAAAACGTGGGTATATTGTTGTGTGTCTTTTTCGCTTCAGTATAGTTATCAATATATTAATACCAAATTATTGAAGACTGGCCCGATCATAAGTATCAGCCTAAATTTAATTGCTTTGTGATGATAAGGTATTTTTGTTTGTGTGTATTTGAAAAGGCATTTCTGTTTGTACTTATTTAGTCGTGCTTTTTGATCATTCTGTTTGTGCGTATTTACTCGTACATTATGATTAGGCAATTTTGTTTGTGCGTATTTACTCGTGTTAACAGATCACTGGCAGACTCACTGGCAAAGCTTTGCCTTACATCACTGTGTTACAGCTATACAATGTAGCAACCCTAAATGTAACAAACCGGCAAATGTAACAACAACGAAATTACGAACGCCATTTGTAACAAAATTTAGGCAAATGTAACAATTTCCCGCTAAATGTTACAAAATCAGTTTTCGCTAAAAGTTACAAACATGTGCCATATGTAACACAAGTTTAGGTTCCGCTAAAAGTTACAACCACTTTCGCTAAATGTTATAACAATTTTTTACCGTATTAAATATCACCTGGATGTTTTTCTTTGTATGTCATTTAAGAAAACGCGAATCATTTTGTTACAACAATTTCATGCAAAAAATTCATCATGTGACAGTGTGTGCAACTAAGGTTCCTACCACCGATCCTAGTCAAATAGTCGCCAGTTTCAGGGCCAATGTCACACTTAGAGGTCAAATGTTATATGAATATAGTGTGACTATATTGTGTGTCCGCTCCGTATCTCTTGAACCTCTTGAGGGATTTTGAAATAACTTGGCATTGATGTTGACCTTATTGATACGATGTACAGAGCGCGTATTTCGGCTGACCCAGGTGCAGATCAAGGTGACATTTAGAAGTCAAATGTCATGACTATAGTATGACTAGAGTATGTGTCCGCTCTGTATCTCTTAAGCCGCTTGAGAGAATTTGAAATAATTTGGCAAGAATGTTGACCTTATCGAGACAATGTGCAGAGAGCGCGTATTTCTGCCGGCCCAGTTCAAGGACAAGGTCACACTCAGAGGTCAAAGGTCATTTCACCATTTTCGACTGTTGACAAATAGCATAGAAGAAATGTTCAAGATATAGAGATGATGTAAATACAATGTAGTTTAGTTTCAGACATGATATGCTCAATGTCAAGGTCACAAATAGGATTCAAATTTCATACGACTTTATAATCTAACTATCTCAGTAAAAATTGTGACAATACCATATGGGGAGCCATCTGTTTTCGTTCAAAAACAACCTTCTAATTTTGTTGTTCCTTTTTTTCCATTCCTTTTCTATTTTTCAAGATCTTGCATGAAATTTAATGTTCACGGAAACACACAAAGTGGACCGACAATTTATCACCGGCAATTAAGCTAATAACAAACTACGGGTGTAATTATAGAAATTAGGTGTAAAGTACACACTTTGCAGTTTAGAACTGTTAAATTTCCAACGCCCCGGGTCCATAAGAGCTTTTAGCACTTTGATTCAGTTATATATGTCGGTATCCGCTTTCCTGGATTTCTAATCAGAACTCGCATGGGGATCGAATCCGCGACCCCCGGATTGAGAATCCAGTGCTCTACCAACTGGGCTAGCCGGCGAAATATTTGATTGAAATAATTCCAGAATTCCTCATTAGATAACAAAGATATGGACTGAACACGAAGTAATGCAATGCTACTGTATAATTTATAGGGGCTTTGTGCCCTTACTGTGACCTTGACCATAATTGCACAAGAGGCCTGAATTTACGTGGGACACATCGTCTGGTTTAGAAGTACATGTGTGCGAAATTATTTAAAAACCCTCAATGTATGACTAAGGCAAGAGAAAATAATTTTTTAAAGTCTCATCCGGATTTTGAAATAAATGTGGCGGGTGGGCACTTTTTATTTTTCGATCGAACGAAGGCTCAAATATACAGGCAAAAAGGCCTCATTTTACGACCTTTTACAAGACCATTCATGATTTAATTTCCGAGATGCCAATACAATTTTGAGAGGTGGACTGGACACAAAGTACTACTATCACAGTGTATATAAGGGCTTTGTCACATTTATTATGACCTTGACCTTTGAACAAGAGACCTGGGTGTTGCGCGTTTCGAACATTTGTGTGAAAATATTGTACCCCCAGAAAACGATTTTTGGGGGGGGGGGGGGTGGGGGGGGGGGGTCTTATAGGAGTCACTGTACGGTCGGTCGATATATAGAGTCACTGTTCGGCGTATCGTCGTGTTTGTATGTTTGTTTGTTGTATGTCCGCTATGGACGCTCTCAGTTTCCGTCGGATCTTCTACTCACTAGGACCCGATAAAGGTTTTGGTGAGAGAATTGTTTTTTTCGAGAAGGTTAAACCCGCGACGGGCACGGGTGTAGACTGTTATGCTGTATAATTATCAAAATCAAAGTTTAACTAGACAAGTAATCCATATATTTGGTTAAAATATATTGCATTCGATGTTAAACATAGCAAGGTATAGGTATTCAGAATTATTACGCCGCAATGTGACATTTTGAGCTTAACTTAACACAGTAATTTGAGCATGTATCGAATGAAGCTTGATAAGTTTACATTTTATTTAACATATAAGGTAGGATAAAATGTCTCAAAATAAAATTATAAACATACTGAATACATATTGAATTTTATATATTTTATAAATGGAATACGTGTTGCAGATTCATGAATGACTAATGAACTTAAAAGAAACATACGTTACTATTTGGTAACGTATGTTTCTACACTTAAAAATAAAATTACAGTTTTATATGGGGTTGCATGGGTCACTTTAGTTATTTTAAGATTCATATAAGGGTACAATGGGTAGCTGGACAAATAGAACAATTAGGCGTTATCAACATGTGGTGAGATATGTATATATCAGGTCACACAGTCATTGTTAAGGGTATTGGGGTATATTAGGTAGTAATCCTCTGAAGACGGCACGTATTTATGGCTTAAAAGTATTAATGAGCACCGTTGAATGTTATCACATACCTATGATGTATAGAACATTTGTAGTTTGTATTATTTAATGCATTTTTCAAAAACGTTATGAAACATACGTTACTGGCAACTTTGAATCTTCAACTTCTGGATATATTTTTATCATCATACATTGTATGTCTATTATAATAATTTACAAATAGTTTTATTAAAATGATACATGTATTGGCACAATGTCAAGAAGCACATTACACATATTGACCATGCCTTGTATATCGTATTTGCACTCAAAGCTTGATAACGTATGTTTCGTGTTAAAAAATGACCCCCATTTTTTCATCTAGATCCATGGAAATTGCAGAAACGGAATACGCATAAATGTTTTAACCATGTTCATTTTATAAAAAGCATAGCTGTGTAATATTTAAATGCCCCCATTGCTGTTGATTAAGACGACTAGTATGTTCAGTATCCACCGAAGTAGCGTAACGTATGTTTCACAGACATTTGGCGTCACTTTTCAAATCAAGTATCTGACAACTTAGTCCAGCGGGATCTAAACACTAAAGTATTTATTTAACACTTTCTATAGCGAGCATACCAACATAGCAAACATTTGCGTCCATATTGAACATGAAATACGACTTATACATGATGAAAACAGAAAAACTCGACTGACGTCAGTAACGTATGTTTCATTTTTGGGTGTTTGAAGGCATGGACTGGCGATATTTACATCGTTTTTTTTCAATCAATCAATTAATCAATCAATCAATCAATCAATCAATCAATCAATCAATCAATCAATCAATCGATATTTATTTTATTATACCGACCACATGGAGGGTGCCATTTAAAAATGTCTTACTCTGACTTCAAAACAAGGAGCCATCTGGTATTGCTTCACTTTGGGGTATAGAGAATTTAATATAATGGAGTGTTATCAGTGAGATATAATAATATTTATTTCGCCTGTAAACGTCTTTGTCTCTAAAAAATCGTCAAACAGAACAGATATTACGTTCAATCAATCTTGGTTCTATGCTTTCTTGGCAAGGAACCTTTCAGACAACGCAAAATCAATCAAAGCACTCAAAGCACAGAAAGGCCGGGGCTGCCTTTCAGAAGAACAATGGTTCACTCAATGAGTGGACACGATTTTTTTAATAAAATAGTTTGTTTTTATTGTGTATTCCTGAAACTTTGATGGTTATGTTAAAAATGATTCGAGTTTTCTTAAACGACATACACAGAAGAACATACCAGGTGATATTTAATTAGTTGTAACATTTAGCGAAAGTGGTTGTAACTTTTAGCGGAACCTAAACTTGTGTTACATATGGCACATATTTGTAACTTTTAGCGAAAACTGATTTTGTAACATTTAGCGGAAAATTGTTACATTTGCCGAAATTTTGTTACAAATGGCGTTCGTAATTTCGTTGTTGTTACCTTTGGCGGTTTGTTATATTTAGGGTTGCTACATACAATTCGTCGTAGAATATCATAACAATTATGTGAGAACATTGTGCATCAGATATTGTTCTTTTCTTTCTTCTACAGGATATAATTGACGCACTCCTTGAGTTTCGACACAAAAGGATCACAGAGCACATGAAGAGTGACAAAGATGTAGCTGACGTTAATGCAATGCTTGCGCGTCTTAAACAAAGTGTCCCGTCTGTCAGTGCCGACGTACGAGATGACGGGGATAGTATCATTGATTCATATATGTAGTACGTTTTGAGGTCTATATATACAAACAACGTAGAAGCGTTAGACTCGTGTAAGGGTGATTAAAGTATTGATTTCTTATAGAATAATCAGTTATCAACGTAGGTATACAACGGTGGAGAAGGACGACACGTTTAATAAAATATGTTTATGCACATTCTATATATTATTTACATTGCCTATGTACTGAAGACTTAAACGTTGCTGATTAACTTGGCAGTAATGTTCCACTATGTTTCACATTATGTAAGAGTGTGTGATGTGAGATATACTCAATACTATAGAGTGTGATTATCAGTCTTGAGAGTGATACATAGAGTTTAATTAACATTGTTGAAGTGATACGGGAAATCATTCCCGAGTGAGAAAGATTCTTGCGATATAGAAACGAGTGCGTATTCGCACGAGTTTCTATATCGCAAGAATATTTCTCACGAGTGAATTATTTTCCGTATCGCGACAAAATGTTAATTAAACTATATAATATATATTCTGCGATGAATTTCTTTCCAATCGTCCTTTGACACAGTATTCCTTCTTCTGTCACTCCTTTGGCGACAGCGCGGAGTAATATTATGACGTCAATTCGTGACGTAATATCGTGACGTCTATCGTTTAGTTCATAACATTTGGCTACTGTGCTATCTTGCGCACTAGGCGAGATAGCACAGTAGAGGAAGGGATATGTTATAGATTTTCTCAAACTGGGAAAGTTCTATAATTCATCACAGAATATATAATATACAGTGATTACGGTTCATGATCTTTCACATTCTGCATAAGACCGTTTGAGTGAAACCACTTATCACAGTGTGATTTAATTACATATACTAATTAAAATCATCGTATATGTATACTATATGTTATTTTATTACCTTTTATAATATTGTATTATTTTTGTGTTTGTTGTAAAAATAGTATATTCTACTCCGGAAGAAAAAAAGACTGAATATTAATATAACAGCCAGTTTTTAAAATTAAAATGTTATGACATTACCCTTTCTCTATATTTCGTTTCGATAAGGTTGAGTATTGTTATGATGTTGTATCAAGATATAGATATATATTTCTGGTTTTTAACTTTTTAAGGTTAGCAGACTGAAGTTAACTAATTGTGATTCTGTACTTAATCTCTAACTTTATGGTGCGCATTCGATTACTAGTTTATTTTAACATAACATTTGAATACAAATGTATCAATCAATATAGATAGTTACTATGTAACTAAATATTTCTGTTCTAAAAATGGAATACTGAAATTATATTAGAATAATTTGTATACTCATCATAAGTATAAAAACAATAAAACAAGCATTTTGAATTGGAATAATTCCAAATGAAATATTTCAAATTGGAAAATTTCCAGTTGGAAAATTCCAGTTAGACAATATGAACATTTCCAACAGGAATATTTCCAATTTGCATTTTTCAGTTGGAATTTTGATTTTTCCAATTGGAACATTTTTCGATTTTTCAATTGGGAAAGGTGCTTTTATAGAGTCTTTAAACCCCAATTGTGCAAGATTAAATGCACTTATAGTAGTATTGCCTACATGTTTATGACGGTGAGACAAATATCTTTCCAAATCTATCACATTTACGTTTAAAAAAATAAGGATGTTTTTTCCAAAAAATCACCGTCATGTAAAATCACGTTAACTGATTTATATTGAACGATTGATGTGGGAGTGTATGTACAAATAATTCCACTAAATGCATTATCATAATTGTTTAAAAGTGTGTTTGCAATTTAAATATGATCACAAATTATGTTTTATTTGAAGACAAAAACATAAATATTGAATTAAAAGTTCGAATTTGTTGGCGCAGTATTAGATATTTGACAGATAATCGGTCAGTTTGCTTGTATTTTACCGATGATTTTAAAAATTAACAAAAATAAGCATTTTATTCATAGTAAGACAAAAGAAATTGAATAGTTATTGTTGCTGTATTATTACATACCATATAAATATATCTTTCGTCAAAATTTATATATTTTTCCATCATTATTTGCACCTGTATGTGTTTTAGCCCTAAATCTTACGTTATATATCTTCTCTTTCTTTTCTTATAAGAAAGCAATACAACTGATTTTTATAGAGGAGGAAATCATAACAATGCCTGCAGCAAATGTTTTTAACAAGAAGTTTCCATAAATTGAATCATTTTCAAAGTCGAATTTTATGTTATTTCTTGCTGAAATCGTGAAGACCGATACAAGAATACAAATAGTTCATGTGATAATGTTTTATATCGAAGGAATCCTTAGACTTGACATTAAAAAGAACATATTCGACGAGAATGTCAAGCTATGTGATTCAGTTACAAAATGAAAGGGTTACGTTATAAATGAACACCTTTTGTATTGTAAAAGTTTATTTAAAATTATATATATATCAACTAGTATACACTTTGCTGTTAGAAATATATTCCTACCGATTTATTGACTTAAATCTTATATTTTGACATCCATTTTCATTAAATGGGCTTAAGGTAATATGGGAAAATAAATAAAATCATCAACATGTGCTTCAGTTTCCATCCAATGTATTGTTTATGAACAGGCTATATGTATGTGTAAGTAATATATGTTCCACCAAAAAAACAAAAAAAGATCTAAAATGGATGGAATATGGTCAGGTGAAACCAAATGCATACTTTAGGCATGAGCAATTTTAACCATATAATACATGACATAGTTCAACACTATTAATGCGAACATATCGTATTAGAAAGAATACTTATATGACAGAAAGTGTGCGATTTGGGGTAAACGTACCTTCTTTGTGGCTTTCTAGTCTATTGCTATTTGTATTTATATATACACGAGCAACTGTGTGTTATATACACGAGCAACTGTGTGTTTTACTTATATAATGCTGCCTTGTTGGTTAGAAAATAGTTTTAGGATTTCTTTATTTACACTGTCCGGTTTTATTGGGATGACATTAGGGTAAATGGGAGGTTTGGTGCGTCCTAGAATCTGGTTTAAACCCCCATCGGCCTTTTTTGCCACTGACCGTTCTAAGGCGTTAGCCTATTGTCAACCCTTTTTGTGTTTGTGACGTCATATGCCTTTATTCATTATTAACATGTCAAGCCTCTATGGGGGTTCTCTATTCGGTCTGCATGTTATGTGTTTCTTTAAAACAATGTCTGTTCAGATTCTCTATATTATATCGTAAGTCACTAAATGTCCATCATATGGTAGATATGGAAGAAACACTGAAATTCATAATAAAGCATACTAAGTGATCACTTAACAAATACATGTATATATGATCAAGTACAAGCATTTATAATAAAGAATGCATACCATATGTGTTTACTTATGCAGATTATATAAACGTCTTTATGTGTCTAATGACCTGCTGTAGATAATAGTTATATTAAAGAACAATAAACACACCAAACAGGTGTGCCTATAAATCGATGCAACACACCTCACCAGATACATATTTATACAATGACTTACCAATTTATAGAACTAAGTGTCATTCTCTCAGCAATTCTTTCACAGCCACAGTGTAGTTAATCAACTCTACAAGTTAATAATATTGTTAAATGTTTTGCAAAGATTTGACAGGGTTATGGTTATTTAAAATAAATATTGAATAAATATGTGTTAAATAATATACCGCCATCTTGAATTATACTGTGTAATTACAGACTTAGTTTTCCCAAAATAGTTAGTCTCGATCATCAAGACCTCTCACGAGACATCTCTCAAAGAACTCCATACGATGGTCTGGAGTAAAATTTCTTTAAAATGTTTGACATCAAAACGAGGTGTGGACAAAAAAAAAATCACCGGCCTCTGATTGGTCAACTTCAGTTTGTTATGGAAATCCACGGGAATCACCCACCACGTCACAACGGCGTCAAATATAACGTGACGTTACGCGCAATATTGTGCAATAAAATTACTCCAAACATAGTCAGCGGATCAGGATTAATGCTAAAAACTAAATTTTAAACATCATTTTGTAAGATTATATTATGTTTTTATCGAAAACTGCAATAAAACGAACTTTATTGTATATTTAATAAGGACGTACACACATCCCATTGGAACTAATGTTGCGCGTAATTCAACGGGCACTTTGATGTTGCAATCAAAATGACGTCACGTCGCAGTCAATTTTGACGGTTGGCGCCGTCCATCGGTCAATTATTTTAAAGAACAGTGAGTCCAGACGCTCGCTACCGCTCGCAGTCAGCTTGAGTGTGTCTGGATAATAGAGACTACAAAATAGTCAAAACTGTTAACATTAAAGTTACCTCAACTCATAGACACATTAAAATGAAAACAATTGCAAATATAAAATAAACAGACCTTCATGTATCCTTTGAAGGAAATCATATACAAACTGTAAGACACACCAACAATCAACATGTTACTTTGTCCAACTGCCCAGCTGAGTAAAACTTGGCACAGCTTACTCAACCCAAAGAGGGCTGGCGTGGCGCAGTCGGTAGCGCGGCGGATTTGTAACCGGAGGCCCCGGGTTCAATCCTCCGTGGTACCACTGAGTTCCGTCGGTGTGTTCTTGGGCAAGACACTTTTCCTTAGCCTCGTCCGTCGGATGGGGACGTAAACCGGGCGGTCCCGTGTATCGGTCTATCAACCGAGCACGTTAAAGAACCATAGGAATCTATTCGATAATAAGAGTAGGGCAGGTTCCCGGATTCCTATGTATCCTTCCCCTCTCTCTGGGGCGGCTCTAAATAACCTGTACTGTGTTGATGAGCCGTTAAACAACATTCAATTCAATTCAATTCAACCCAAAGAATGTGTGGACAAATGTGGGGACAAACTTGTGAACACACTGAGTCATGTGACCAGGTTCTAAGTAAAAGTGAAGTCAGGCATAATGTACAGTCAAAGGGAAACAACTGGCACCAAGCATTGTTCAAACAACACACAGAGTTACTTTCCAAAATACCCACCTGTAATACACTCCCCCCTCCGGAAAAATGACTCCCGTCATTTCTGTCATAGTCCGTTGTTTGACAGTCTCCAGTCTCAGTTATGCCTATCCTACATTCACGTGTTACTCCTATATATATTGACTTAAATATATGACCAATACACTACCTAGTAATACATAAAACTATTTATTACACTACTTACTTCAATTCGCACCAATATCAATCACTGGTATTTCTTCTCTCGGTTGGTCTATAACTTCTTATGTATCTTCTTTAAATTTATCAGCAATCTTATGTTTCCCTTCATGCGCTAAAATCTTTACTAAAACTTTGTCACCTACTGACACTTTTGATGCTGTTGCCTTCGTGTCATATTGTTCCTTCTGCTTCAATCTTGCTTTATCTGCTTGTTGTTTAGCTATATCGCGTGTGACCTTTAGACACGCCTTTAGTTCCGTTATGTATTTTTTTGTTGTTTTACTGAATTCTTTTCCTATGTCTGATGTTGCAAATTCTGCGTCTATAGGTAGTTTGGGTTTTCGACCGAACATTAACTCGGAAGGCGATGCTTTAGTGCTCTCTTGTCTTGTGCAGTTGTAAGCGTAGACTAGTGATGGAATATATCTTTTCCAGTTTGCTTTCTTTGCTGGTTCCAACGTTCCAAGCATGTTTAACAGTGTTCTATTCCATCTCTCTGTACAGCCATTTCCCATCGGTTGGTAAGATGTTGTTCTGGTCTTCTTCATTCACATACAGTTCTTTGATTAAGTCAGATTCAAAATTAGCTCCTTGATCTATGTGTAATTTCGTTGGAATTTTATAATTTACAACAACGTTTTTATAAAAGGCGTCTGCTGTAGTTTCGGCCGTTTGATTCTCCACGGGAATTGCAAGGGCGTACTTTGTAAAATGATATGTTATAACTAATATGTTTCCATGCCCTCTTGATGGCTCAAACGTGAGATAGTCAATGGACACTAATTCTAACGGATAAGTCGTGACAATATTTACCAATTCTGTCTTTATATTGGTCGACGACTTTCTTTTTATGCACATATCGCATTTTACAATCCATATGTCCACTTCAGTTGCCATACCTGGCCAGAAGAATCTTTATTTAGCAGAGATAGTGTCCTGTCCCGGCCAGGGTGACCGATGTCATCATGCAATCCCTGGAGTACATTGTTTCTATATCACTTCGGCAAAACCAGTTTACTTCTCTATACAGTAGACCTCTTATCATCTTTAAACTATGAAAGTTCTTTCTCATGCTGAAGTATTCTGATTCCGTTCTGGTAAATACTTGTCTATAATCGCTCTCTTCCATCTTTCTATCAACCTATCCTCTCTCTGCATCTGTCTTACCTCTCTCAACTCTAGTTGCGCCATCGTCTGTCCAGGTGAATATGTTGCTTCCACTATGTTAATGCTAGCTGCTGGTATTACTTCTATGTATGGAATGTCGTCGATGTTATTTCAAATTGTCTTTACTGTACTGTTCTATATCTTGATCCTTGCCTATTCTCCGACTGTTACTCTTTCATGCGGGTATGTTGACATACCTTCGGCATCTGCATTTATTAATCCTGGTCGATAAAGAATGTCGAAATTGTATTCGCCCAGTGCCGAAGCCCATCTTTTGCCAGTTGCGTCTAATTTTGCACTGGTAAGGATTTGAGTCAAAGGGTTGTTATTGTCACAGGGCTAGAAAAATGTGCAGCCACACCGGGCTCGAACCCGGGACCTTCGGACTACCGTTCCAATGCTCTACCGACTGAGCTAACTGCCGGACAATGCAACATTATTCTACCTGTTAGATATCCATAAACCGTGACACACTCCCCTACAGACTGAAATTCGTCCTCGAATTTTCATTGGTACGGAGAATCATTTCGAATGTTTCTCGGAGCCAAATGTCACACGGCTAGAAAAATGTGCAGCCAGACCGGGGCTCAAACCCAGGACATTCGGACTACCGTTCCGATGCTCTACCGACTGAGCTAACCGGCCGGACAATGCAATATCAATTTACCTGTTAGATATCCGTGACCTATATAACATGTATAATAATCCATTTATCCATCGAAGCAGAAGATACATCATTTCTAAATAAAATACTCCATTGCAAACCTCATGACGCTTACTTGCAACATGAGTGTTTGAGATGAAAGAGGTTTTGGTAATAAATACTGAAAAGGGGATCCCTTGGTAGCAACAAACGCAAACAAGAGATAAAAGTAGCAGACTAGGTTTTATTGAGTCTGTTCATGAGAATATTTTTTTAACTTTGTTTAAAACTTTGACCCCGCCGAAGGGCAGAATTTGACATTTTCCCAGCAAATTTCAGTCTATTTTTAGTGATGGAAGCAGACAACCCATTCAGTCCTGGGTAGAACCAGTACATTTTACCTCCCGCCATCCGTTAGAATCAA